>JACEGR010001962.1:0-145334 GCA_014170235.1 Listronotus bonariensis | reverse complement strand
ACTTAAATTCAAGAATTGTGTGTAAAAAGAAGGGAAAATACAGTGAAAATGAGGTTAATTCAAATACCAACTTTGATGATGGATATCTCGGAAACGAAACGTTTCCGACTAAAAATCGTATACCAAATTTGTCAAAATCGGAGTTGCGGCCGGTTTCTACGTAATTACCCGCTCCGCAAAACGAGTTTATAAATAAGAATTTAATTTTAATATTAGTAATAGTATTAACCTAACCTAATTTACCAATTTTTTGGTGGGAATTATTAGCTACATATAACAAAAAATAAGTAATGAAACTTGAATAAAAAGGAGTTACCGGATTTAACATTTTTATGGCACATGAGCAACTAATATTTTTTCCTATTTTAGTCTTAAGTTTTGGATTTTAGAGAATTTCTTCATATTCTGATTTATAAACTCGGCCTACTCCTTGAGCTAAACCATAAAGTAACATACCTACGGATAAGAGAAACCATGGCATGCTAAAATTTGTCCGGGGATGGCTTAGCGTGTAAGACGTTAAGTCGTTGAGTGCACAACGGACGTGAGGTGGGTTCGAATCCTGCTGAAGCCAAATACTTATTTATAAGTTGGTCGGAAATTTAGTGGTTAGCTCAACACCAGACGGACAAAATGCAAAATGCATCGACGCTGAAGGCCACCAAAGGACCAGGGCGCCGGAACACACTTTGCCGTGTCCTGCGCAACCGTAGACATGCGGACCCCACTCAGTTGGTAGGTTCAGTAGTGCCCCTAGTTGGGGACGAGGTCTTAAGTTGTCGCTCATGGGACCGTGGTTCGGAATTCACGTTAAGCTGTAGGTCCCGTCTGGCTGACATCACCCAGACGTAAAAGACAGGGCGCACAATAAGCCGAGCGGCTTCAGTGCATGGGTTATCCCGGCCATATTCTAATCTAATGCTAAAATTTTTGTACCGCTTTTGCGGCAGGCTTGTCATTTTTCCAGTTTACACATTAAATGCGTCGGTCGAAGCCTCGCCTCGTGTAACATCAGCGGTGGGGAGACACGTAAGCTTACTGAAATGACTAACTGGCGGTATTTCAACGAGAAACGAATAAAATTATATTGGGAGTTTTCGCATGACCTGTCCTTAAATCGGCTATTCCATGAAAACTCTTATAATTTCTTTACTCTATGACTAAACTAATTAATTGTACTCAGTCATTATCTTCAGTGCAAAAAGTGCCGACAGGTTACGAAGACCTGCCGAAATTTGCCTTAGTTCCAAGCAGCCACCAATGGTTTTCGTTATAAATCAGCTGATTGTCATTTTTCTGACATAAGATAAGACATAACCTTCAAGGTGTCGATTTTCCAAATTCATGAAATATAGAAAAAATCTAAAATAAATACAATAAACTGGCATATATCTCTGAGTTGTAAAGATATTCATACGATCAAAGTTCAATGTTGGTAGACAGCTGTAACAAAGTCAGTATTATTATCACTATATTCGACACAATGTTAAATATCCTATAGATATACCTGTGAAAATAGATAATTCAGTTTAATAGGCGGAGGCAAAGGTCAAATAAGGGTAATAAGTTAAATGGTTTTAAATTTACAAACCATGGGACATAATGTTAGCCTACCCAAAGGTCGCAGAAAATCATTACGATCATTTGTTAAAAGATCAAATAACAAAAATGCCTTAAGCCACACTTTTGCTGTATTAGAAAATGATAAAGGTATGGAATTATTAAACATAAATATAGCTACAGAAGAGGAATTAATGACATTACCTGGAGTAAATCGAGAGATTGCTAAAAATATTGTAGATCACAGAAAAGCTATAGGCAGATACAGAAAAGTAGAAGACTTAGCACTAGTTCGAGGCATAGGTGCTCATAAATTGGATTTAATGAGACAAGAAATAGCTGTTTCATCAAGAAAAAATCAAAGTTGTGCTTCATCAAGAGCACCCAGTTATGATAGCCTAAAAAGTTCTGATTCTAGAATGACAAATAGATCAAATAGACTAACCAATATAAATAAAGCAACAGTCTTTGAATTGCAAAGTATTCCAGGTATAACTCAAGAAATTGCAGCTGGAATTCTATTTCAACGAAATAAGAAAGGAAGGTTTAAAAAGGTAAAGTGATAATTTTTTTTCTTTTTTAAAAATATTAAAGCATATTAAATTTTAATAAAGTATACAAGGTATTATAAGGCTGCTCTTAGTATTAAAATATAGATGAATATGGCATGGTTTATAAAGCAAAATTTAATTGTTCATTTCAAAAACAGCATAAGTATAAAATAATACCATTTTGACTAGAAGAAAAAATATGTCTATTTGGAACGCTTGAATGAAAAAAATTACTCATATAATTTTTAGAAAGTAAGCACAAAAAACAATTTATAAATAAACAAGTTGCAATTGCAAAAACTCATTTACATTTTGAACTGAAATATAATTAATTATAAAGCTTTTGGGCCTTAAGAAAATGGTGTTTATAAAACGTGTTAAACTGATTTTATTTATGCCATTTTCACTTAATATTTTAAAACCAACTTATTTAATTGATTTTATGGGGGCTAAATTTAATTCAGCACATTCTGTGGTATTGTTGAGCTAAATAAAAAATATATACAGTTGTTGCCTTTTATTTAATACTGTATACAATGCAAGAAATTTAAAAAAAATCAAATAAAATTGTGTCTGAAAATGCTTTCTTTCCGAGTTTCTTTCCAAACCAAACTTTGTGAAAATATCTGGAGTAGAGGTAAAGTTATGATAAAAAGTCATTTTTTTCTTAGAACTTAAACTCCCAATGCTAGTGTTGCCACTTCTATTTTTAGTAAAAGCGACCTGGGCGAAATTGTAAGTGGGACCCTTTATTTCACAGTAAGTACTTACTTTTCTGGCATAAAAATTTTTGATGAAAAAATGTCTTCAGGTAAAAATATAACCATTAAGTGATTCCATGTTCTGTGTTTTTCGGACAGTATATTCTTTTTAAACATCTGAGGGTCCCTTTTATCCTTTTTGGGGCCCTTTTTATCGGGGGCCCGGTGCAGTCTGCCCCCTCCTTGTTACGCTAGTGGCTCTGTAAATGACTTTTTATTATGAAATATAAACATGACAAGCAATAAATGGTTTGTATACAAGGTGTCCCCTAATTAATGGTACACAGAAACACCCCAAATTCCTTATGCTAAATGCTAAAATATGTAAGTTAAGGGTAGATGTCAAAGGAAATTAATATTTGCAAAAACAATTAATTATTAATATCAATTTATATATTTTCTTTATTTTAGATTGACGATCTACTGAAAGTTAAACATATTAATCGAATGCGACTTGATAATATTGCCAGATATTTAACGATAGGTGATGAAGACGATGATAACTCTGAACCTGTCATTCCAAGACCCAGCATACTTACCAATGGATTTACACCAGTTCAGCCTGTAAACGGACATATTCATAGGTAGACATAGAAATATTAATTATCCACTTAAAATTAAGAAATTTTGGATTTGAACATTCCACACCACTGTGTTTTGACCAATCAAAAGTGTAGTTTTGGTTGCATTACCATGACAACACAAGTATTTATCGGGAATTTTTTCTCCTGCTTTGGGTACCCTAAAGTGAATTATAGTGGAAATCTTTTTATATAATCATTGAATTTGTTTTGACGCCTTGTCTGTCATTCACATACATAACACCGACACACAAGAAAAAATTTTTTGATGTGCATCGGACGTGACCTATCTACGGGTATGTTTTTCGACCCTCTGAATCCAAATTTCAAATCAGTTTAGGCCGAACGAGTCCCGATTTCGAGTAAATTGCAAAAAAACGTAAAAAATGGGTAAACATTTTCGCTATTTCTTACAGTTTTTTGCAATTTACTTAAAATTTGAAGGTGAACGGCCTAAACTAATTTAAAATTTGGATTTAGCGGGTCAAAAAACATGCCCCTAGATACACAAAACTTTTTTCATAAATGGGCCGGTGCACCAGTGAAGAGCGAATGAAAGCAAGGTACCTATGGGTCTAAAAAAATGAAAATAAATTATTTTTACAAACTGTAGTAATATAAGTAATATATAATTGAAAAGAATAAACAATGATTAGCCCTAAAATTACATACATTTGCAACTACAATTGGTAAAAAATATTTATTTTTAGGTATAATTTTAAAGCTTATGTCAAAGTTACAAACGTTAAATTAAAAAGAATATAATCGCCTACAGCTCAAGATAATTTTCAAAATATTTGTGGCCTTAAAATATTTTCTGTAATCAAAGTTGGCACTAGTGGTATTACATGTGAAAATTACTTTTTTATACCTTTGGCCCAATTATAAGAATGCTTTAGTGCATAAACCATAATTAAGGAGCTCCAAATCAAAACGCAGTTTTTCACAAAACTACTTCACATTTTCTATTTATGAATGTTAAAAGAAGCTTTTTAATGTATGTTATATTAATATACAGTGCTTGTCTGAAGTCAGGACCCCTTCCCAACTTTTAAATTGTGTGGTACTTTTTTATAAAAATTTGAGGACTTTAGTAAGACAACATAAACCAAATTTCAGGCAAAAATGACAGATATAAAAATGTTAAACTAAGAGTTGGGCGCAATTTAAAAAAAAAAAAGTTAAAGGGGTTCCTTGTGGCACATCATTTTAAAGTTCCTGATGAGTAATTTATAACCCCAAAACATAAAGTCAAAACGTTTACTTACTACACAATGGCGATACTTTGAAAATTACCTGTATTCCTGATTTGGATGACCATATTTCCGAAATTAATAAAGTTAGGTATATACGTAATAATATACAGGGTGGGACAAAAAGTATATATTTTTTTAATGACGCACCCTGTATATTATATCTCCATTAAAAAGATATTTAAACCTTTAAGACCTTTAAAACCTTTAAGAGTATACCACAATAATGTGACGTTAAGAATTTTGAAATATAAGGTCACTTTACGTGATGTGACGTATAATTTTGGAATTATACATATATATATATATATATATATATATATATATATATATATATATATATATATATATATATATATATATATATATATATATATATAGAGGCCTACTTTACGTCACTGGGCAAATGTACCATATGGAACTATCTTCTTGGGACCATGGGACCGGTGGACCATCAAAACTAAATTTGCATTTTTTTAAAACCAACTAACTATTTGATTAACTAAATTTAGTACGGGCATATCCCTAGGGATGGCCCGTACGGGGCTTAACTGAAACTTTAACTTTTTTCTTGACTTCACTAACTACTTCTTCTCTGATAAAACCATCCCCTTTTAATTTCTTTCTCTCTTCTTTAAATCTCAAATTTTCCAGTATTTGTTTTGCGTTTCTAGGCGACTCAGCTTGTTTAATGTTTTTTATTTTATTATTATAAGAGTAACCTAGATAATTGTTTGATTTATACTTTTAAACCTTGACACCTCACGTATTGTTTTATGTACCAAATTTCCCAATGTTAAGTAACCCAATTAAAATTTAAATTTCCCAAAAATGTATATTTTTAAAATTTCCAAAATGTATACTTTTTTATACTAGGTGTTCACGATAATTATATCTAACCTTATTAGTTTAGGAAATATAGCCATCCAAATCAGGTATTTAGGTAGGGTTTTAAAGTATCGCCCTTTTGTAATATATTTTTCAATTAAAAAACTTTTTAACCATAAATAATAAAACTCTGTGTGAATTGTTAGTTAAAAGGTTTTCCATTTTCAGCGCTCTTTCTTTGTATGAAAATAAAACAAATTTTGAAAATTATATTGCAGTGGCTGTATTTTTATTTTAAAGCATATGTGATAACATTAAGTTTTTTAAAAATTATATTAGCCAAATGACCGCCGCGGTTTCGCTGAGTCATTCGAATCCTAGAGATCTAATTCTTCGATGAAATTCGGACACAAATTTGTCCAATTTGCCCAATCTCACCAATGGTGCGAATTATGTTAACTATTAGGGCGGCAATAGTTTGTGGTTTGTACGCATGTACTTGAGATTTGGTGTAGCCCCACAAGAAGAAATTCAACGGAGTTAAATCGCAGGACTTGGGCGAGAATAACATAAATTAAACGCAGTGCACGGAATGTTTAGCGAACCGAACACTGATTTTGATAAGAAGTTTTAACGATTTCTACGCCTTGTTCAATCGTGTAGCGTTCTATAGTAAAATGTCAGTACTGACTGAGTAATCCGCCCGAATTTAACGGCTTCTTGCTTTGGTCATGCGTCGTTGTCAAACATCGAGCGTTAAAAATGGAAAACCCTTTACTTTTAAAATTGTGTTTTATCAAAAAGTGCGTTTTGATTTGGAGCTCCTCAATTATTATACAGGGTGGCAATTTAAAAACGAAACAGAGGTAATTTTGAGCACTCCAGGTCATTTAAGGAAAAAATGCTCAGACCTGTCAATTTTTGATTTTTAGGGGAAACATTTTTTGGTTACTTTTATCCCCTGAACTGCAACCGTCTAGCGGGGGTAAGACTAAAGCTGGATTTATAGATTGACGTTTTCGTTACCGATCGCCGTTTGACGTTTCGGTTTCTGATATGATGAATTTATAGTTTGCTGTTCAGCACTACCGATGCATACATGTGAGTTTTTAAGAATTGTTTAAAGGTTAACAAATACAAGTTATATGTCAATGGCAAACAGAAAAAGTTAAAATTTGATCAGGTCAAACGGCGAGCAGAAACGGTTCACAGAATGTATAAATTGATCAATGGAAGTCGCGTCGTTGTTTCATCTGTGAATTGCAAACGTCAAACGGCAAACGAAAACGGAAACCCCAAACTATAAATCCAGTTTGACACCAAAATCTTAATTGGAAAGAGAGGTCGAATGATACCTTATTTTAAAATGCCTGATTCCGACCGACCTTGATTACAACTGTTGAGTTTGAATCTCTGCTACTATAACCGTTGATATGAAAGCTTGTTATATTTTTAATGAATAATATTATATTAACTGTAAGGACAAGCTACTTTAAACTAAGGGACTGACGAGGGTGTCCTTTACGCCTAAAAGTTAAGGGTGAATCTCACCCTCGCCAGAAATCAATGGATAAAATAGAACTTCAAACTTGACAGTTATAATCAGGGTTGAGAGATCTTTAAAATAAAGTATCACTTGACCCCTTTTTACATTTAACATTTTGGGGGTTAGTCTTACCCTTGCTAGAGGGTTGCTGTTCAGGGGTGAAAGTGACAAAAAATGTTTTTCCCTAAAATCAAAAATTGACGTTTCTGAGCACTTTTCCTAAAATGACCAGCAGCGGGACTCCAGCGGAACTCCGTGCTCTGTAGAATTTTACACCTTCTGAGATTTCTACTCGAGAAGTCGATACTTGCACTTTTGGTACTCTGTGTCACAATAGACTAAACATCGGAAATGTTCGTAAAATGTCTATATGTGTACTAATACTTCTCTGTTTATCTGTGCAAGATGAAAAAGGACACACATACAGCTATTGCAAATTAGATTTACGGAATATCATTATTGAGCAATTGAGTTTTTAATTATTGTTTTTAACAAGAAAAAGGGTTAGGTTTTTAATCGATTTTTATTTAATTTTATTCTCATTTACTCTTGGAGTCAATTTTGGACTATGGAATTAGCAGGTATTATGTCTATCAGATACTCCCTCTTATACTTTTATAAAATTACATTTTTCTGAAGATTAACTTAACCTTTTTTTCAAATAACTAGCTATGTTCCCTACTATGAATAATTTTAATCAGTAAAGCAAAAATATGTGACCAATTTATCTAAACTAAAAAACCAATACCGATTTAGCTTTATACAATTGTAAATCTTTGCAAAAATCAAGGTCACATTGGTTGGACTGTAAACACATGGCTAGAACTAAAATTATAAAATTATATTTTTATATCATTGTAAAAAACAATAAAATACAACCAAATAAATATATATATATATATACATATATCACAGCAAACTAACGAACACTAAATTTCTTTTAGCGTTATGTACGACTTTTTTAAAATTTTGGTAGAATTCGACACGTTCGGAGACCTCGCTTATAGGCGACCAATTTGATCGACTTAAAGCGTGTTTTCTTAAACACAGAGTGCGAGCGAGGTAGAATGAAGTCAATTTGTAGAATACTACGGTACACAAAGTCCCGCTGCTGGAGTGCCCAAAATTAACTCGTTTTCAAAGAGCCACCCTGCATAAAAGTGTCATGCAGTGTTGACATTATTCTAGTATGCGATTGTTCAGTAATAATTTTGTTTATACAGGATGTTGCAGAATAGTGTTAAGAAAATTTAACAGACAGCAGATTGTACATCAGAAAATGTGAAGAAAAGTTCATATAAACATAGGTCCAGAAATGCATAGTTATCCAGATAAATTGTGTTAAAGTTTAAAAAAACATCGTTTTTTTGTTATCTTATTTTTTTTTCTAATTTTAATGAAATTTGGCAGTGTAATTTGTATATTTTAAAAGGCCGACTTAGGTTTGACTTAATGATATTTTCCTAATCCAGTGGCGTCTCGAGACATACTTCAACTTCAACGAATATTTCATATGCCTGGCCCACCCAAAAAACATGGGTATATTTTAAAAACACACACAAAAAAAAATCCTTAGTTTAAATGTGTATGTAAAATATGGCATTTAATTTAGTCTTTGTAGTTAATGTAAATACAATTTATAATAAAACAATATTTAAAAATATTTGGGAAACAAAATTTTCCCTGTTTCTTGTGTAGTCCAGGGGTATGCAATTAGGTGAATTGTATTTTTTTTCTTTAAACTAAACAAATTACGAAAAATATTAAAGTTATAGCAAACAGCTGTTGTTTTTTACTTCCTTAATCCATATAAAATAAGCATCTTGCAGAAAAGTCAGTAACATACATTTTTGTCAATTATGTTCGTTTAGGTAGCGCTTGGGACGCCACTGGATTGAATAAATTTATTTAAGTTAGAGCTAAATTAGCATTTAAATATTAAAAATAACACTACCGAATTTGATCAAAATTGGATAAAGTATACTTAAGATATTGGATGGTTTGAATAAAAATGAAGTAGGTGCTAATACTTCAAGTATAAGCATTTATTTCAAAGTATTTACTTCAAAACTGAAGTAGGTACTATATCAAGATGCATCTAGTTCAATTTTTCCGGAACTTACTACTGCTTAAAGAACAATATCTCTTTAATTTGAAACAAATTTGATTTCTTGACTTTTCTTTATTCGAGATGCGGTTTTTGCGTAAATAAATACTTCTATATTTAAATATTAGGACTTTAAATTATTTTTTCGCTTGCAGATAAAGAAATGTACAAAAAAACTTTGTATATTTATAATTTTAAGTTTAAACTATCAAACTGACATTAAATGTCATCCATTAATCAAAATCCTTTTAATTTTGAGGCGAATTTTTATTGTCAACGGTTCAAAACATTTTAAAAACATAAAATGAAATGGCAATATAAATATAAGAGTTAGATAGAGATAGGTATTCAAATGTTTTTAAAATGTTTTGAACCGTTGATAATAAAAAATTCGCCTTTGATTGTTATGGAGCCACTTATATTAATAATTGTATTTCTTTTTGTTTTAAAAACTTGCATATATCTGTTTCATTTAACTTACGCGATACATTTAAAAGATGTTAATAAACAAGTAAAAATAGATTATAACTACAAAAGTTTGTCTATGATTAACTGATACACCCGCATGATAAGAGCGATCTGGACTATATGTAATTTGTGTATGTGTTTTTGTTGTATATAGTAGTTAATTATTTTATCGCCACATCTTTTTTTTATTGCCGTTGCCATTTTTTTATCTTAAACTTTAGACTTTCAAAAGTTTTTAAAAACTACTCGGGGTCCCTAGCGAGTGGCTCAGCCCTATAACTTTTTTATTGATTAAAATATCAAAGTTAAATCTGATACGTAGATATATCACATTCGTCAAAAATTTTTGGTCAGATAAAGTCCTTCAATTCGTAACTTTTTTGCAATGGTCGTCATAAACTCAAAAAATTTTTGAAATTTTTTGTCTATGTGGGACCATAGGGGTCGTGGGCTTAGGGCATCACGAAGTCTTAATCCGGCACTGTTTACTAATTTGAATAGAAAATGACATGCCGAGTAAAATGACACTCAGTTTGCTACGTTTTGACATCTAACCTCTAAATTTTAATTTTTTAATTTTGAATCTAGAGTGTAATGAATGCAACTGTTACGTTATTATACTCAAAACGTCTAGAGGGTGTCTCATTTAAAATAAGAAAGTTTAGGTCGTTTCCGGCTAAACCGGACGTAATATAAAACAACTGAATTCGTGAAACAATGCACATTTATGTGATATACCTAAGTACCAAATTTTATTTGGACATTTTAAACAATCAAAAAGTTATAGGGGTGAACCACTCGCTAGGGACCTCGGTATTTAGGGTTAATTTTTTTAGAAACTACTAAACCGATTTTAAAAAAGTAAATACTATTAAAAAGATAATTAAAAACCCTTTAAGATAAGGTACCACTCAAACGCCCTTCCCATTTAAGCTTTTTGACGTTTGTGTTGGTGAGGGGATAACCCTGATGAACAAGTAAATTTTGACACAATAATGTGTCCTCCTAAAAATAAAACTTTACGTGTATCAGGGTTTTTATTTAAGTGTATAAATAACGGAATTATTTAGGGTAGCTCGTTTTAATTGGAATGCACTGTATATTACTCACTATTATAGGTCTTTTATAGAAATAATTTAAAATATAACTATTAATGTCGTCTGGGCTAACACGAAATGCAAATAAATAAGAAATACAAGATAACAGAAGTTTTTGGGTTGCACTGTTTTTTTGGCGACTGTGTTAATTTTTTCTAGAGATGTTTAAAAATATAACCAGAAAGGAAAAGTATACATACATATATCTTATTTAAAAGAATCTAATACACGGTAGACATAAATGCTTCATGTTAAAGTACCTACTTCAGTTTAAAGAATTGTTCAGCAAGAGTGCTACGGGATGTGAGTATGTACTTTTATTTGAAGTAAATCTACGAAGTTATTGCTTATACTTAGTAGTATTAGTACCTACTTCCATATGATTCAGTAATTTTTTTAAGTTTCTGGGAAATAATGCACTTCCGCAGGTATGGTAATATGATTTTTTTTTCATATTTTTAGTAGTAGAACCTACCATTAAATTTTCTTCACTACATTTTGAAACACCTTGTACAGGGTTTTCGCTAATTGCGGTAAAAATAAAGGGCTTATTCATAGGCTAACTTTATGAAATAAGGTTTACATAAACATAGGTTTGGAAATGCACTGTTTTCAAACTACAGGGTGTTAAACTGCAAAAAAAATGGATATTTAATAATATCTTAAATATTCCTTAATCGGTTTGAATAAAATTTGGCAGTATTATTTGAAGTATTAAAAGGCTAGTTTATCCCCAACTGGAATAAATCTGTTAGGTCCAGTGCAATTTTTATATTTTATTTAGATTAGGTAAATAAAAATAAAGCTTTTTCTTCTCCTGTTTTTTTTTATATTGTGCTAAGTTTTCCAGAAAAATAAATAAAATACACCCAGAGTTGGGTCGTAATCGAATACTCAGTATTCTGAATAGTATTCACAATACTTTTTGCCGGTATTCGAATACATTTGTGTGTTTGGTATTCGGTATTCGGCAGAATATTATTTTTCTCAGTATTCGGTATTTTGTATTGGAATACTTTAGAAGTATTCGACGAAATTTTTTTTGAGTATTCGAATACCGGTGTTCTGAGTATTCGAATACCGAAAAGTGTAAGTAGTATCCGAATACTAAAATTGTCATGATTTGAATAACGAAAGGAAAGAAAAATAGGAGAAAAAGGAGGTGAGGACCTTTTATTTTTTCCGCTTCAATTTTGTCATAGGTTTTGTTTAGTAGTATTCGAATTTTCTCGGTTTCAGTATTCGAATACCGATTCCGGGTATTCATGTATTCGAATACTTTTTTCTTCCAAGTATTCAAATATTCGGTATTCGAATACTTTCTTTTTCCGGTATTCGTATTCGTATTCGAATACCTATTTTTAGTATTCTGCCCAACTCTGAATACACTTTATTACATATCCCTGGATCATCCAAGATACATATGAAAAAATTTTAAAACAGTTAATTTGGTTAAATTCGTTAGTTTAAATGTTATAGGAGGAGCACCAAATCAAAACGCGGTTGTTGATAAAACACAATTTTTAGAATACCTCACAATTTCTACTGCGCGTTTTCTATTTGTAGATTTTTTGAAAAAAATAATTAAAATATGTTATGTATAAATATCTATTATATAATATATTTAGGTAAAAAAATGTTTTAAACATAAATAATAAAACGTGGAGTAAAAAATGTGAGATACTTCTAAAATTGTGTTTCACCAAAAACTGCGTTTTGATTTGGAGCTCCTTATACAGCGTGTTCTTACCAAATGGGAAACTTTTTAATTATTAACTTTACGAGAAAAAGTGCCTCTTTATAAAAGTCCTGTTTGGTGAGAAAATACATTTTCACAAAAATATTTGAAGGTTGGATGTACAGGGTGGCCTAAAAATTAACTGTCTTCAAATTAAAATAAAGGTTATTTTCTAACTACGGTACCAAACTTTAAAAGGTGATTTCTTATATAATTTTATAAAGAAAAGTTCCTATAAACATATGTCCGGAGTTGCTTTGTTTCTGAGATACTGGGCGTCAATCGTATTTTATAAATATCTTAAATACGAAACCAGTAAAAAAAAATGTACTTCAAAAAAGTTGTATTTTTAGTTGCTTTATAGGAAATAATATAAAATTAGGTAAAAAGCCAGTTGCGCACATTTTTCTCTCAATAATATTGGCTATTCTGCCCACTGAGACGCTACTGAACCCAATAAAGGCAATCTAGTTAAAGTCTTAGCGCCTTTTCACACTAAGCCGGTTTCGACGAACAGAGTGATTAAAAATTATACAAAGCCTTTGAGTTTGCTGACTTTTCGCGTTCTCTACGTATGGAAGGTCTCTAAAGACTTCATACACTTCGATAGCGTTGATCCGTCGCCCGAATTTCTGTCTTTTCCTAATATGAAAAGGCAGTTACAAGTGCTTTATTACATCGAACAAATGTACCAAATTTTAACCAAATAAGGGTATTTACGATATTAATAAAATATATATTTTTTAAAACTTTAACGCCCTGCATTTTAAAAATGAAGTAACTCCGGACATGTTCATAGGAACTTTTTTCATAAAATGACATAAGCAATCAATCTTTAAAGTTTTGTGCCGTAGTTAGGAAATACCCTAAATATTAATTTGGTAAAAAGTCTTTTTAAGCTACCCTGTATATCTAATATACAGTTATTTTTGTGGAAATGTATTTTCTCATCAAGCAGGACTTTTTATGAAGTGGCACATTTTTTTGTAAAGTTAATAATTAAATAGTTTTCCATTTGGTAAAAACTTCCGAAGACACGCTGTATTGTTTAAATAAATATTTCTTGGTGTTGTTACCTAATTGAAAGTTAATATTTTTAAAAATAATTTTAAAAAATCCTTATGTTTATTGTTTGGTATATGGACACGCTGTTTAGAGGATTTTATTATTATTGTTTCTCGAAAACTAAGCACAATTAAAAATATTAAAAGAAAAAAAGACTGTATTTTGCTTGCATAATTTATAGAAAATATAAAAATTGCACAAAAAAGTCAAACACCTTTCTTTTTGTTAGTTCCGGTTAGTTCTGGTTAGAAAAAATTATTTAATTAAATAAAGTTAAGTGTAAATAAGCCCCTTATGCCTACAAAAACACTGCTAAAATTTAACATTATTTTAAAACCCTGTATCTTCGAAAATATTCGGGATTATGTTTAATTTTTCTGATGCTGACTATTTGTACAACATTCTATTTTAAGTATTGTTCGTTTAGATTTCTGTTATTTAGTAACATCTCATTTTTAATAGCTGACACATAATTTGTATAAATTATGATAAAAAAGGAGAAAAATATTGTTTAAAAATGCAATGCAATTGCACAATTTAAATTAAGTAATGTTCTTATTTTTAGACCTTCACAAATAAGCCAAGTTTCTTCTAATTTGACCCCGTCCTCAATGATTGACATTTTTGAGTTACTTACTACTTATTCACCCAGGCCTATTGTAAATGAGCTTTTTAAATTTAGCCGAAACGGAGAAACAGCTATACGAATATGTTCATGGAACTTGCATGAATTTTCACATGAAAAGGCTAATAATTTAGGCGTAAAGGAAGTGGTGTGTAGGACAATCCTAGAGAACTGGTAAGGTATTCTTAATTTATATACGTGGTGTTCTCAAAGGTTAGTCATGCAAGTTTTACCGACGTTATTTTTAGGTAATTTTAAGTTAAAAATTTCATGTAAACATAGGTTCGATCCGCAAATTTTTCGTTCTCAAGATACAGAGTGATAAACCAAGGAGTAAATCACTGACGAAAATATGTACACCTCAATTCCACTTTTTGTATACTACCACAATTTTCACTTTAACTTCCATCAAAATTTTACACAATTCCATAAAACTTCCACTTTTCCACCATTTCTTGGTCTTTTATTGGGAACCTTTTTCAAGTCCACTTTAATTTTAGATATTGATGATATGAGGTGGCAGATCAAAGCCTCTTTTTCGCCTTTTGTCTTTTTTGTTATTTTTTGCCATAGAAAATTTGAAGACCAACAAAAAGGCTTTCAATTTGAAGAAAAACAAGACACGACGTGAAATTAGGATTACAATTACATATAATTACACGCAATTTTATCCCAATTCCATCACAATTCCACAACAATTTTATACAATTTCTCAACAATTCCATCACAATTTCACTTTACCTTTCCCGATCCCACATATTTACACATAATTCTACCCCAATTCCATCTGCTTGTACACGACAGTTCCTTAGTGGTTTACCCCTAGTGTCAAACTTCCAAAAAAATGTTTTTTGATAAATATCTTAAATTTCTTGTGCCCAATCCTGTTGTTACTTAGTAGTTTGATTTATATTATTAAGGAGCTAATTTATCAATTAGTTTTATGCAATTTTTATTTGTTTTTTTTAGATTAAATAAATTTCCATAATTTATTGTATATCTCTGGACCATACAAAGAGCATAAATGACATTATTCTTTTGAAACTAGGTTTTATAATTTCTGACTAGCAAATATGTAAAATCAATAACAAATACTATATTACATAAGGGTTATATTTAGACTAACATGTTTTACTAAAAGGTGTTGTAAAATTTTTAAAAATTTTCAAAACGTTAAAATCCTGTATCTAAAGAAGGAAAAATTTGCGGTAACATGTTTATTTTAACTTTTTGTCTTAAAATTATTCAAAGAATCGTGTCTTAAAATAATGTCTCAACTTTAAGATCACTGTGTATATTTAAACATGAATTTTACATATTTTTTGGATCAGTGTCAAAGCAAATGGGAAGTTTTAACAGTAGCGCCAGTCTTTGGATAAACTTTAACATGCTGCAAGAATTGTTCTAGTTTCATTTTAAAATGGAAAACTCTTTGTTTTGGTGGTTTAGCAAATATCGTCGGCAATAGTACAAAGTGGAGTATCTAAAAAATAGGAAAATTGACTAGAGCCGATATTATTGCTTAAAACAAAGTTGCTCCTTATTAGCACGAACTGGCGCTAGTTAAATTTTTATAGCTTTGAAATTATAGAAATATAATAATTAAACCACTCTTGTGAAATTGAAAAAAAAATGAGATACGCCTCTTAGTGATATTGACGACAACATATCTTGCCTATTAAAAAACAGGTACTTTAAATCATTCTTTAATGCACTGTACTATACACAGAGAAAGATGGTTAAAAATGGTTCTAATATAATGTGCAAAATTATCCTAATATTAATAATAAAAGATAATCATCAATTACTCTAATTCTAGTAAAAATCCCTTAACATACTTTTAAAATGTTGTCATTGATACCAATAAAATAGTATACTACTTATCATAAATATTAACACCTAAAAATAATGCACCCAACTGTACTATAAAAAACAAAAGCCTGTCACATCTACTTTTCCGTGAGTAATTGATTTAAAATTTGTCGTTTTATCACATTCATGGCACTCTAGCTTTAAAATTAAAAATATTTAGAGGTTTAATGTCAAAAGTAACAACTGAAGTAACATAATATTGTCTATTCAAATAGGTATGTAAAAATAGTGTCTCGTTTAAAATAATAAATTTACGTGTACAATGCATATTTATGTAATATATCTACGTACCAAATTATGGGTCATATGAATAAAAAGAAGCAAATGTTTTTGCTTATACATGTGTCTATATGTAAGTTGGCGTCATATGGGAAAATTTTTATTAATAATTTTACGAAAAAAGTTATCCCTTGTAAAAAGTTTTGCATGTTCCAAAACCTAAAATACAATCATCAGATATAAAATTGTATTAGTCATCTACGAGGCATGGCCAAAAATTGAACTCTTGCTCAGGAGTAAAGTCCCTTTATTTTAGCTAATATTGCAAATTGTTATAAAGGAAAAATGTTTATAATTAAAAAATTACCTCTAAACATGCAATTTTGTTTCGTCGATTTGTATTTTATGTTTTGGACTATGCAGAACTTTTTATAAAGAATAACTTTTTTCGTAAAATTAATAATATTGTTCGAAACAACTCGTATAAAAACACGTGCCTTCGTTTTTATACCTTTATTAACAATGTAACGTAACTATGGTTACAATAACGGCAAAATCTTAAATTGTCACTGTCTCGAAAGTTTACAGCACAAAAGTCGAATCGGTACTAACTGATCCAAGGTTTCCCGTCGCCCTTTTATAGTATGGTGGAAGAGTAAAGAATGATCTAGAATCTTCGAGAAATATCGTGAAAATTCCATAGTACAGGATGGCATAAAAGTTCTTAATGGATAATTCGGGCGTTTTCGGAAACCTTCGAAACTGATGAAAGAACTTGGAAAATCTAAGGTAAATTATTCAAATAAATTATCAGACTAAACTAAAAGGTCCCAACCTTATACAATTCTATAAACTAACACTTATTTTTAATGTCCGTAACATTGCCCCCTCCCAAGTTTTGATCGTCTCGATCAAGTATCTTCACGGTCTTAATAGCGGCTTAGCATTTTTAGATGTACTTCTTTCATTATGCCGTGTCACCACTTTACATGACTTCTGTAGTTTCGGTGAACCCCCTTGATTCTTCTCGTATTGTATAACGAAATGTCTTCCCCTTCTTCTGAGTCTTCAAACCTTGCTTGAATAACGCTCTCTGAACTTGGCGGTAATGTGACATCTTCTGCAAGTACCACTTCTCAAATTGTTGTTTCATTACTTTTTGGAAATCTCATCACAATTTCCTCATTGTTAGTTCTCAGTACCCGTTGTGGAAGGTCTAGTACAAACATCTGATTTTCATAATGTCAAGGCCGAGAATAACTTCGTCCATTATATCGGCAACAAACACAACGTGTGTAAATGTTGTTGTTCCTAGGGTAATTCTAGCTTCGTGTATGCCTTGAACTGGTATGACTTCACCATTGGCAGTTTCCAAAATATAATTCTTCTCAGGTCGGAATATTTTGCAGTGGGATAAGATGTTTGGCCTCACGATGGTATGTGTAGAACCAGTATCTAGTACCATCTCACATTCTCGACCGCATACATTTCCAGGTACTACCAAGCTGGAGCCATTGTTCTGTAACCGGGATACCCTAATTGTTGTTGTTGATGGTTCTTGGTAACACTTAGCCAGGTCTCGCCTCTTGAACTGGGAGTTTTCTGCACTACTGGAAGAGGCCTGAAAACTAGAACAATTTCTCTGTATATGCCCTCTTTACCACACTTCCAACAACGAATGATATTTCTTCTTCTAATTGTAATTCTGTTGTCTTTTTCAGTTTGTTGATTACGTATGATTTCTGGCAACTCCTGTATCACTCTGGTCAAATTATTATTTGGATTTCCACCTTTTGGTGGATAATTTGTTCTTCCAAGTCTTGCCTGAGTTCTGAATGTCCGCTTTGTGTTTCAAACTGAAGTGCGTAAGCAAGAGCTTCAGAAATTTTCTTAAGCTTGGCCATTCTTAATGCTTGACTCATATCTGGATCACGTAGACCTTCAATAAAACTGCCAACAGCTAGTTCTTGTTTTATTTCTTCCGGGTAGACTGGATATGACAGGTTAATTAGATGTACAATATCTGCTTCATACTCCTGGAGACTTTCGTTGTATTTCTGTCTTCGTCCATGGAGCTGCGCCTTATAGACTTCTTGTAGATGGGTTTTGCCGTACCTCATCTCCAGAAACATGACAATCGATTCATAATCGGACAACTTTTCTTCAGGAATGTTTCTTAACACCTCCATGGCTTTTCCTCGAAGAGCAAGTACAAGAGCTCGTGCTCTTTCTGTTGGGCTCCAGTTGTTGCCGTTTGCAGCTGCTTCAAATTGTCTAAGGTACGTAACCCACGGTACCTTTCCGTCAAAGTTGGTGGTTTCAGAACAGTTGCTGGAGTACCACATCCTGAGACTACACCTGTACTGGCAATATTTTTAAATTGCTGCTGTAATTGTTGAACTTCCTGTTGCATTTGCTCTTTGAATTGTTGAACTTGATCTTGGACTAGTTGCACTTGACTATGAACCAATTGTACAGTCTGCTGCATTTGTTCTTCCACTTCTTTAACATCCTCTTTGGTAAGTTTTAACTTAAGCAATATCATTTCATCTTGACCGTTATAAAATTCCCCTTTTAGATTTTCTCTGAACTTCTCCATCATCTCTTTTAATTCTTGCTTCATTTCTTCTTGACTGGTTCGAATTTCAAGCTTTATTTCTTCTAAACTGGACTTTATTTCGTTTTTAAAGTCTTCTTGTTTTTCTATCATTAGATTCATAAGTGCACATATTTCCTCCATAGCTTCAGTCTGCTTTCTTGCTCCTACTGGCATCCAATCTTCGTAACCACTTCGGCTTCCTCGGGTAATCTCGTTCCGCTTCACTTTTTTCGGGTGACTTCGTTCCGCTTCTGACACCAAATGTTCCGAAACAACTCGTATAAAAACACGTGCCTTCGTTTTTATACCTTTATTAACAATGTAACGTAACTATGGTTACAATAACGGCAAAATCTTAAATTGTCACTGTCTCGAAGTTTACAGCACAAAAGTCGAATCGGTACTAACTGATCCAAGGTTTCCCGTCGCCCTTTTATAGTATGGTGGAAGAGTAAAGAATGATCTAGAATCTTCGAGAAATATCGTGAAAATTCCATAGTACAGGATGGCATAAAAGTTCTTAATGGATAATTCGGGCGTTTTTCGGAAACCTTCAGAAACTGATGAAAGAACTTGGAAAATCTAAGGTAAATTATTCAAATAAATTATCAGACTAAACTAAAAGGTCCCAACCTTATACAATTCTATAAACTAACACTTATTTTTAATGTCCGTAACAATATTAAAGTTTCCTATATGACGCCAACTTACGTAAACATACTGTATGTTTAGAGTATTTCTCGTAAAGTAATTGAAAAATATTTGGTTTTATAGGGAATAAAAAGTTTAAATATTTACAAGAAGTAACAATTTAGTTTTAAAGCAACAATCGTGTGGGCGTAAAAAGGCTGACTAGACATAATACACCCTGTATACAGAAATAAGTAAATTATACAGAGTGAGTATTTAGGTGGGAAATATGTTGTAAAAATCCCTTTAGTAATTCGGTAGAAATCTCTTTTAACATTGTTTAATATCTTAAGTAGTTTTATTTACCTATGGTGGAACAGTTGTTAAAGAGCAATCTAATGTCATTTGCACAGGTGCTTTATTTAAACTAAAATACCTAGTAAAACATTTTTTTATTTTCACTAAACTTATTCCAATTATTTAGCTTTGTGCGTTTCCTTTGGTTGGCTTGGACACGTCAAGTTTCTTACATACAGGGTGTCGTACCCAACGATTTCTTGAAAAGTAGGGCTTGAAAATTTTTAAAAATTTGGTAGCATTATAAAGTCAGTAGGGGACATACAACTAAAATATTTTGACAGCTCTACTACTACAGGTTATACCGGAAGTTAATGTCAACTTCCTTATTTTAAATGGAACACCCTATATATTATTTATTTTGTAGATTTTGCTTAAAATTCTAAACATAATTTATGTTAAATATTCTATACCATTTTTAGATTATTTTAAATTTTATGTCAAAAATGATGTTTGCAAGCGATTACATAACCATCAATTTTGTCTAAACAAAAACCCTTAATATGAGTTGGGGTTGGGTTTCTCGTGAGAAGAACTACTTTAGTAGTTTGTATTGATACTTTCACCATAAATAAATACAGAGTGGTTTAAAATAATCGTTAAAAATTATAACGACAATACCTTTAAAAGCCAATTTTTCAAATAAAAACCCCTATCTTTTATTATCTTATCCTATTAGGCATTAAAAATAAGGTTAACTTTGTATAGAGATGTCTATTCAAAAACATTATAGTTTTTGAAATAATAACAATTTAATATTTATCTATTCTAACAATGCTTGTAAGTACGGCTTAGTTTGGCTTCTAGTTGGCCAGCCAACTGCATCGTATCTACCCTTACTTAAATGCATTGTTAGAATAGATAAATATTAAATCGGTAATATTACGAAAACTATAAACTTTTGGAATAGACATCCTTATACAAACTTAACTTTTTATTTGTTTCGGGAGGTAGCAACGTCGGGAAAACAAGAAAATTGGGTTGGCTGATTTTTTGATATATTGTTCTCCCTCCTCTTTTGAGTACATCCTTGGCTGTCTGGCTGGCGGTAGCGGTGCTGGCGGTAGCGGTTGCATTGGCACCCAGCTGTGACTGTGATCAACACAGTCTACTAAAGTGGTACTCCTCTATTAAAGGCTTTTGTTTAGTAAAAGTTGATGGTGATGTAATGGCAAAAGTCATTTTTGACATAAAATTTAAAATAAGTAAAAAACGGTTCGACTTAGCTATAGCAGAGTTGGGTCGAATACTGAAAATCGATTCGTATTGGAATACCGGAAAAAGAAAGTATTCGAATACCGAATTTTTGAATACTTGGGAGAAATACCCGGAGTCGGTATTCGAATACTGGAAAAAAACATGGAATAGTACAAAAAAAAACCATTGATTAAAACGCGCCTAATTTTTTCCTACTCCTACAATTTTGAAGAGCAAAAAAGTCCACTTCATTTTTGTATTTTTCTTCCTCTTTGGTATTCAAATTATAATAATTTTGGTATTTGAATAATGCTTCCACATTTTGGTATTCGAATATTCGGAACGCCGGTATTTGAATACTCAAAAAAGTATTTATCAAATACTTCAAAAGTATTCAAATACAGAATTCCAAATACTAACCAAAGAAGTATTCTACCGAATACCATACACACAAATGTATTCGAATACTAGTCGCCATAATGTATTCTGAATACTATTCAGAATACTGGGTATTCAAATACGACCCAACTCTGAGGTATAGAAAACTATACATAAATTATGTGTAGAATTTTACGCAGAATCATAATATATAGGGTGTTCCATTTAAAATAAGGAAGTTGACATTAACGTCCGGTATAACGGAAAGTGGTAGAGTTGATAAAATATTTTAGTTGTATGTCCCCCACAAAATATAATGAACCAAATTTTTAAAATTTTTCAAAGCGTACTTTTCGAGACATCAATCGCAGCAGTTCCCAGTCGGACACCCTGTATATCTTTTTATTTAACATAAAACGTGTTGGTCAGTGAAGAGTGGGGCATACTTTATTACTCAGGAATATTGATTAATTGAGTTAAACTTTTTGGCGGAAAATATATAAGGGAGCTTAAACCAGGTACTTAAACCAAGTACTTGAGTGTGTAGTTATTGTTAATATTATCGGTTTATCTCTACTATATCATAAACGAATAAATACACTTTAACGCTTATTGAAATTAAACTGAAAATGCAGCACATTGAATAATAGGCAATTGCGCAATCACAATCGATTTGCAGTTTAAGTGTTTTTTTTAATCTCTGGACAAACCACGAAGGCTAAAAGCCTAAATACTAACGTACCGTGGGTGTCTTAAGCGAGGTAAGAGGGAGTTTGTTGACACGGGACTTAAATACTTGAAGATTTGGGGGAAGGAAAGACCTCCGCGGGCAGCAGGTTCCACAACCTAGAAACTCTAGGGATAAAAGAACGAACAAAGTGGGAAGTTCGGGGCCTGTTCAGTTGGACCGTATAGGGATGCATACGCGCGGAACCACGAGTTTCTCTGTTGGGAACCGTAAGTGGAGGAACAATTCTGGACAATTCTTCAGAGCAGAAGCCATGGAAGTACCTATAAAAGCGATAAATCCCCACAGCCCGACGATGAGCAAGAGAGGGAAACCTTTCTGTAAGTGAAGGATCATTAATGAGACGAATAGCTCTTCTTTGAATAGAATCAAGAATGCTTAGGGTTGTGGGGGACGCCATGCCCCAGATATGAGAACAATATTCCAAGGGAGGTCGGATTTGGGACACATATAAAGTGTATAAATTAGAAGGGGAAAAATACTTTTGGTTCGAAAGAGAAATCCAAGCTTTTTTGAAGCTGACGTGGCTATAGATACAATGTGTTTATGCCAGTTAAGGTTACTTTCAAATGTGACGCCCACAGGATTAAAGGTGTCTTTGCTCTGTAAAACTTGGCCGTTCATAAGTAGAGGATGAGTATTTGATGACTCTTTTCGCGACAAGGAACATGATTGTGTTTTGGATGCATTAAAATGGACGAGATTTTTAGCGCCCCAATCCAATATTAAATTAAGATCCTGCGAAAGATATATCTGCATCGCTCTGCGTTTGTTTTCCAAGTCAGGTTTAGTAATGGGTTTAGGAACCTGAAAACTAGAGTGAAGGGTACTATCGTCGGCGAAACTATGAATGAAATTAGTTGTGGACGAGAGAAGGTCGTTGATGTGAAGAAGAAACAATGTTGGTGCCAGAACTGAACCCTGAGGCACTCCAGCATTTACTTGGTGAAAGCTTGAAGAATGGCCGTCCACAATAACTGATATACGACAATCAGATAGATAACTAGAGAGCCAAGTACAGAGTTTAGTTGAAAGACCATAGGAGGGAAGTTTATTAAGAAGTGCGGCATGCCAGACCTGGTCAAAAGCTTTGGATATATCAAGAGCAACGATCTGGGACTCACCTAGAAACTCGAGAGACTTATTCCAGCAGTGTGATACGAAGGAAAGAAGATCTGCTGTAGATCTTTTGTGGCGAAATCCATACTGCCTGTCATGCAAAATTTTGTGTTTTTCTAAGTACTTAAGAATTTGTGAATTAATTAGTTTTTCCATTACTTTGCAAAGAACTGAGAGAATTGAAATTGATCTATAGTTAGATGGAAGAGATTTAGATCCTTTCTTGGGAATAGGTTGAACACGTGCAGCTTTCCAGCTTTCCGGAAAGAAGAAGAAGAAGTGTATCTAGTTTACCTGCTTTTTGGAAAACAATATTTGTATACCGCGTGCTGCATCACCAGACTGGCTAAAGAAAATCCCATGTAAATTTTGATACTTTTAAATATTGGCTCTCCTATTGATTTTACAAAAAATTGTATTAGATTATTTTGAAGATAAGATAAGCTAACGCACTATTTTTTTTTCTAATAAGCCAATTAAAAGTTATTTAAGAATTGTACATTACAAACCGAGTTGGGAAGTGTTTAATTACTGTCGAGATAAAAGGATGGTATAACGAGGCGCGTAGCGACGAGGTCAACCATATATCGAGACAGTATTGAAACTTTTACCGAGGTTTGTATACTAATTTATTCACAACCATGTTTTTTAAATTTCTTTCTGTCTTCTTCAATCAAAAATGTATCAACCTACAAAAAGTTTTTTGGCAAGTAATAACGCCTTTAGATATTGATGGCAGGTGGAGATATCACAGAGATTTTTTCTTAAATAACATTTAACTGGCCCTTTAAAAAATAACCAAATTTAGTGTGTAAGCTTATATTACCAACATCTTCAAAATAGTCTTATACAATTTTGCTGTAAAATCAATAGGGAAGTCAATATTTAAAGGTATCAAAATTTACTTAGGATTTTCTATGGCCAGTCTGGCGAAGCACGATCCAATATAGCATATACAGATACAGGGTGTCCTGGAAAATGTGGGAAATATTCTGGATACCAAAAAAAACGTAAAAAAATACTTTGAGCTCATGTAATATAGTATAGGCCTTCTTCTTGAAGATATTGAGTCTTAGTGAGTTCCAGTGAAATGAATTTTACATATGATTATTTTACCCCCAGGTATACGTATATCCCAATATGTATTTCCAATTTATCATACCAAGCAAGATATTTCAAATTGCTATCAAAAGGAGTGTTAAATGAATTACTTACTGCTGCAGGGACACTGCACACACAGACTAGCTGCGAGATTCATAAATCTCCTTTTTTACGCTCTTTACAGGGTCTCCCATTTTTGTTGCCACTGCGGGGTAGGTATCTCATTCATTAATAAAGATAGAACCTTGCGGTTTTTAAGAACCTAGGCTACTTTTGGTGAAACGAATAATGACATAAACAAAGCCGTCATATCCATCTTCGTTTCTAAGCTACAGGACGATTTAAAAAATATTGGATTTCAGTTGAGTGATAACTTATTAAAAAGGGAAAAACGGATTTTTACATAACTTTTTACGTAGAATGCAGTGGAATAGTTAGAATTTTAATTTATATTATTGTTTTTAAAATATTTTCTAAGAATGTTTTTTTTTAATGGAACACCCTGTATATTTGTCACACAATTAATTTGTTTATAACCTAACTTTGGCTAAAAGTTTATAATGAGATTGTTCAAATTAAGGGATGTTATATTAGTCATGGATTTAGAAAAAATGTCTTACGGTCTAGCTCTCTGTTAGTCGTGGCAAAAGGCCGTGGCTTTATTATTAATTATTCCTTACAACTCCTGTATCAGTGCCAGTATAAATATTTTATTGTTTACTTAAAAGTCCTTCTGTGGTAATTTATCACTAATTAAGATATTGAAATTTGGGCATCATCTACAGAAAAAAAAAACAGTTTTGATAAACTCCAGAAGGTGGTCTCTATAGACAAACCAAAAAATGAAAATTGAGTCCAGCATGAAATAAAACACTCTAGCTCTACGCTATTATTTAATTAAAGGAAAATTTATTTAAAATCAAAACAAATATATATTAGTAAGAGCTAAATTTAGGCTTTTTGGATTTTATGTAATTTAAGTTATGTCTGCTAGTTAATTTTAAATTAAAAAAGGTAGTATTTATAAAAAAAATCAAAGGTGTCTAATAAGATGCTGTTCAACTTATCTGAGTTGTGTCTTCTACATAGACTACCTCGGAGCTCAAATATGCCTTCTACAGGGCTGCTGTAAAAACTCCGCCAGACGTTGTACTTCTGGTGCGACTACACACTGGTCATCCACAGCCCAAGAAGCTTGCAACCTCAGACTCAGACAGGAAGTATCTTGCTGTCATGAGCATAAAAACAAGGGGGCTCGTGTGGTTCAGTCACAGGATGCAACATCAAGCTGGGCCGGTCTAACAGAGGTAAAATCAAAAAGTGGATCTGTGACTGTCGAATGAAGATTGACATTGGGACGAACGATCTACTGTAGGGGATTGGAAGGTTCACCAAGACGACATCCAATATTCTAGAAATCCGACTGCTACCAAGCCAAAAATTAAAAGAACACGTGAAATATCGCTGCTTTCAACAAAACTCATTGGCACAAAAAGATTCGCATACCAAGAAATAAACCAATAACAGAAATTTCATCCATAAAAGTTTACACTAATAATGCACGAAAGCCTCTAGCTAGTTGTGTACTCAAAGGTTTACCATAAATGCTTTTCAGAATACAAGACCTGCTTAAACTTATGCTTTCAGTGTTTAATGCACAAGATGGCACAAGATGAACACATTTTATTTGCACTTTAAGCCTCCTAAGTTCGGTTAAATAAAGGGTGTTTCAGAACTATCTGATCAAACCTCTGGGGGTTATTCGGTGCAACAGTAGAAAACATTTGAGCATGAAGACCCACGGCCGAAAAAGTGTCACTACGGCACTACAGCCCTAATACGCGGTAAAATTTAGAGAGACGATGAATTGCCTAAATAAGATTGCCTTTTGTACATGGTATCATCACAACAATTGTTCGAAATGTCAATGACAATGTTAATGATTAAAAATTTCATTATTTTATTGTTTATTTATTTTTTTAATTTAATAATTTTATTTATTTATTTTTATATTTCTTTATTGTCGTGATGATATCAAGTACAAAAAGCAAAATTAAATTCACCAAATCCTATTTAGGCAATTATCGTCTTTCTAAATTTTAACGCGTCTTAGGGCCGTAGTGACACTTTTCCAGACATGGGTCCCTATACTCAAATGTTTGCTACTGTGGCACTAAATAATCCCTAGAAGTTTTATCCCATACTTCTGATACAGCCTGTATAAAATAGATGATGTTTTTTTAAATTTCACAGGTAGTCCGTCTCTGCAACTTTAAGTAATCTACTTACTAAATCACTTGCTTTGAAAATTTTGAAAACCTTATTTGGTACTGTATATTGAATACACAAAAATGGAATATACCTGGTGGTTCAAAAATTATGTTCTAAAAACTTGATTCCATTTAGCTCTTTCTGAAGGGGAGGTCTATATGAAAAAAGTTCATATGATTGGTTATTATTCATTTGTTTTTTTTTTTATTTTCAGAATATTTTTCACATTTTTCAGGTATAAATGAAGTATATTTTTTGTAATTTTTGTGTAAAACTATTGAGTAGTATTTTTATAGTCATATTATTTGCAATAACATAAATGCAATACTGGAAGTGCATTTTCCATAATATTCTTTTTTAGTTTATCCCTAGTGGTTGTTCAAGATATTAAAAATGTCACAGCTTTAAAAATAATTTGCGAAGAACTAAATAAACCAACCTTAAGAAGAATAGAAGAATGGAAAGATAATAGTCAAAGTTGGAATTTTTGCATGCTGGATGTGTGTGATACAAAAATTAGGTTATATTTATGATTCTGCGGGAGGTAGATATTGTTTAATTTTCAATTTAATTTTACACTAATTAAAAATGCAAAGAATATGATATTTTCTGTCACACTCGTAAACCGTCGTCTAAAAATAATGAACAATATTACAGATATATAATTTTAATGTTTTTGACTATTAATTAAATTTTCACCAGAGAAATAAATTTTATTATAATAATTACACTGCCGGAACACCGTATGTGCATACAATAATCATAGCACATACTAGTGATGATAGTAACGAATCTAAAAATTCGTGCGAAAATTCATCTTCAATATTTGCGAATGCGAATGTTGACTTTAAATATAGCGCTCACCAAATATCTTACACATTTTAGGTATAGGAAATTTTATTTATTTTAAATATTTTTTTTTTTTGTAAAAGAATTGATAATCTTTATTTGAAAATAGTAGAGTAGGCATTGGGATACCTTGTCCAAAGAAGAATCACAACTGGGCAAATGCCAAGGGCGAATGCCAGAATCTGGCGCTAACTTCAGGTGGCACCAGGCTCCTGGCACTTACCCATAAATCGGCAGCTACCATTGGCGCTAGCAGCATCTGGCATTAGTTACCTTTGGCTTTAGAAACATCTGGCGCTTAGGATCCCGCTCTTCGAGCCCCACGTCCTTAAAGCTCTGGGTCCTTCGATAACGCCGCACGGTTCCAAACCTAATCCCGCGGTCTTACGATCACAAGGCGCATTGAAGTTAGCTTTATACACTTACATCATTACATTAAACTTTAAGGTGGTCAACATAACCGTAAACTGAATTTCTCTTAGCGTCTTACTTATGCGCAAGAAAATAAAAATGACGCCATTCGACAGGTCAATATAAGCTAAAAATAACATAACCTAAAGTTTTGACATCGATATATCGTAAAAATGGTAAACTTACACTTACGTGATAATTATTGCGTAAAATTTTTAAAATTGTTACCATAACCTCAAACGTATATAAATTCATCCTATAGTGCAAAAAATGACGTCAACATAACCTAGAAATAGGAGCATTGTTATGATTGAAATGATTGACATAACCCAAAATTTGGCGGTCTTTCCTTGTTAAATATTTATCTTGACAAAATGGTTAAGGAATATTTAAATAATTTATCCCATCAGACCTAACTCAAAGCAGGCTACAAATATCTAAAAATGGCCAATATTTGAGTAAGAACACATTACCAAAAACTATTAATTTTTGTATGATTTACAAAAATATAGGTTAAATTAGCCCCTAAAATGTGACTAAAGGGCATTATATAAAAGTATTCTAGTTAAGGGTCACATGAAAGATTGCTATCAGCCGGGGTACCAAAGGAGCTTTTTTGCTATTTGCGCAACCCTAACTATAATGGTTTAGTCAGAAAATGAGTTTTGGTCAACAGCGCACGTGTCAATAGGGCGGATATAGTTTTAAACGTATATCTCGGCTCCTAGTCGACCGATTTAAGTCATTTCCTTTTAGACAATTGCCTTTAGCAAATCTATTAATATTAAGAATGTCAAACCAACAGTTTATATTAGAGAGATATATGTGGTGCTTTAACGTCATGCGGTATTAACGTAAGCGCTATTATGACAGTTAAGTTATGCGCGATTCGATTTTTACCGTTGCTGGTGGTAATAACGTTACCACATGGAGTAATTTGCGGGCTAATAACGCCGTGTGCTATTTAAAATAGCGAATAGAATTGCCATGCGCACAATATTGTTACTTTTTTATTTTTTAAGGTTATATTATTTATTTCGACGATTTATAAAATATTTTTGTAATAGAGCCACAGAGTGAAGTTAAACCACTAATCTTTGATAAAGCATTGCTTTTGTTATTATTGAATAAATATCGCAGGTGGAAAAAACGAAAGGGTTAAGATTCTCGGCCGACAATGACCTGGCTTTACTAAGAGAATGTCTTAGTCAAAATTCGTCTGGAAAAGTGGGAAATGTACAGTAAAATGTGTTTAAAATAACGGGAAAAACTTTAGTATTCGCACATTAAAGGATCATTTGTTTTTAATTTTATAAATTCGCAGACAGGAGTAAATTAATATCTAAATAGCGCCTTACGTAAATAACGAACGTAGGCGGTAACCAAAGTATCCATAATAGGGCCTTATACAGTTTTTATCTTATATCTCGGCTTCTACTGTACCGATTTAAGTCATTCCCTTTTAAAACAATTGCGCTGCAAACATCTCGTCTTTTGAGCTTCTGATGAAAAATATTTTGAAAGCATCTCTTCCATCCATAGCACACCATAATGTGCCTTTTTGATAAGGTACAGGTAAATAGCTGGAGAAAAGTAATGAGACTCTTTATTCAATATTTCAGCTTTAATCTCATAATCCTAATTCCATAAAAAAAATTAATTAAACAAAGACATATAGGAGTGTATTACTTCATCTGGAACCCTAGAATTCTTGTATAATTTTTGAAAGTCTTCAGAGACGATACTCATCTTTGCAAAGCTTACTTTAAAACTAACGAAACCAACAAAGCTGAAAACATTTTATGGATATTTAGGTCGTTAAAGAGAGCTGCTCAGTAGCTTTGTTTAAAAAGCAGCAAAAATACGGCTTTTTAAATATAAACACTGTGATTTGCTGTTTTTTTAAATAAAATCACTGTTATCTACTGTTTTTTAAATCACTACACTATAATAATGGTGGTTTTATTTAAAAACAGCAAATAACAGTGTTCTTATTTTAAAAGCTTACCGTTTTGTCGATATTTTTATAAATAATAAACCACGTGTCTGCAAGGTTAAGGTTATGTCAATCGTTTTAATCAGTACAACGCCCCTATTTCTAGGTTATGTAGACACCTTAAGATAGATCAAAATTTTAGGTTATGTTATTTTTAGCTTATATTGACCTGTCGTATGGCGTCATTTTTTTTCTTGCGTATGCGTAAGAAGCTAAGATAGATTCAGTTCAAGGTTATGTTAACCACCTTAAAGTTTAACGTAATGATGTAAGTGTATGAAGCTAACTTTAATGCGCCTTGCGATCGTAAGACCTCGGGCTTAGGTTCGTAACCGTGGGGCGTTATCGTAGGACCCGGAGCCCTAAGCGCCAGATGTTGCTAAAGCCACAGGTAACTAATGCCAGATGTTGCTGGCGCCAATGATAGCTGCCGAGTTATGGGTAAGTGCCAGGAGCCCAGTGCCACCTGAAGTTAGCGCCAGATTCTGGCATTTGCCCAGTTCTGATTCTTGTTCTTCGGACAAGGTATGCCAATGCCTACTTAGTAGTTATAATCTGCTACATATGTATATACATATCTTATACTGTATTTTTTTTATCTTTGGACAAACCACGAAGGCTAAAAGCTTAAATACTAACGTACCGTGGGTGCTAAGGGTAAGAGAGAGCTTGTTGACACGGGACTTAAATACTTGAAGATTTGGGAGGGAAGGAAAGACCTCCGCGGGCAGCAGGTTCCACGATCTAGAAACCCTAGGGATAAAAGAACGAACAAAGTGAGAAGTTCGGGGCCTGTCCAGTTGGACCATATAGGGATGCATACGCGCGGAACCACGAGTTTCTCTGTTGGGAACCGTGAGTGGAGGAACTATACTGGATAGTTCTTCGGAGCAGAAGCCATGGAAGTACCTATAAAATAGCGATAAATCCCCCACAGCTCGACGATGGGCAAGTGAGGGAAGCCTTTCTGTAAGTGGGGGATCATTAATGAGACGAATAGCTCTTCTTTGAATAGAATCAAGAATGCTTAGGGTTGTGAGGGACGCCATGCCCCAGATATGAGAACAATATTCCAAGGGAGGTCGGATTTGAGATACATATAAAGTGTATAAATTAGAAGCGGAAAAATACTTTTTGGCTCGAAAGAGAAATCCAAGCTTTTTTGAAGCTGCCGTGGCTATAGATACAATGTGTTTATGCCAGTTAAGGTTACTTTCAAATGTGACGCCCACAAGATTGAAGGTGTCTTTGCTCTGTAAAACTTGGCCGCTCATAAGTAGAGGATGAGTATTTGATGACTCTTTTCGCGACAAGGAACATGATTGTGTTTTGGATGCATTAAAATGGACGAGATTTTTGGCGCCCCAATCCAATATTACATTAAGATCCTGCGAAAGGGATATCTGCATCGCTCTGCGTTTGTTTTCCAAGTCAGGTTTAGTGATGGGTTTAGGAACCTGAAAACTGGAGTGAAGGGTACTATCGTCGGAGAAACTATGAATGGAATTAGTTGTGGACGAGAGAAGGTCGTTGATGTGAAGAAGAAAGAGTTATAAGCAAGAGTTAAAAGTATATCGGCCAGTAATGCAATAACATAACAAGCACTATTAGTCACCCATGTTTACATGCCGGTATTCGCGTTAGAGAGTCTCTATTTATCACATTGCTTATATGTCATTTCATTTAGCTGATCCTGTATAATAAATTTTAACTATACTTATGAGACTTAGATATTCTTATAACGTAACTTGATTAAATCTCTGAACATCTTTTTTTTCACAAAATATAATATTATTTAATATAAGATTTTTTTAATATCAATGGAAATTTATTTTTTTGCCTATTTGAGCTTTTGCCTATCTTTTAATTGTATTAACAAGAAAAAGAGAGACAGTATTTCTAGTTTAGTTGACTGTTCCATATTAATTTCTTGTCTAAATTTTTTTTAAGTATGTATAATGAAAATTATAAATCTTATTAGTTGTATTATCATTTCATATCCATCAAATCTATATATAATTTCTTTTTAGTTTGTCAAAAACATTCGTCAAACATTTGCATCGTTTCTTGCGAATGCGAATGCGAATCTCAAAAAATATGCGAACATTCGTTACATCACTAGCGCAATAGAAAATTATTTTCACAAAATTTGGTAAAACGTACCTTTGCACTTCCCAAATACACTGTATTTTTTTGGTTTGAAATAATTTTTTATTATTACTATTTTGACGTAATATCGAAAAAGTACCCTTATTTCCAATCGAAAATATCGGCATTTTTCAAAAAGTTGGTAGTTTTCTGTTCGTTAAATTCTCTACTTTTTGATGGTGTAAAAAGATATACATTACAATGGTAAATGTTCTCAGAAAATGCAAAAAAACTTGGATCCGATTTTTTGATTAATCATTATTAGACCAGGGTCGTTTAAAATCAAACAAAAAAATATAGGATAAAATCCATTGCAGTTAAATTAATAATATAAGTTTAGTTAGCAGGCATATAGAAATAGGGTTGACGTTATACAGGGTTTACCCGCAATATTTAAATTGAAGCCCCAAAAAGCCTGCAGTTCTGGATTTCGGCCATTTTTTAAATATCAGAAGGTTTTTAAAGAAATAAGTTTTTAGAATAATATCATAGTTTTAATAACAACTCGTATAAGAATATCGTATTTGCTGTTAACTAGTTTAAAATATTATTATTAGCAAAAACAGAAAACATTTAATAAACCATATTATACTTTAACTTGTTTAAAGTCATGCAACTGCCGAAAAGTAAAGTAAAACGGCAAAAAAACAGTTAAAAATACCAACACAAACTTTTTAACTTCGTTTACAAATCTTCTCATATTACTGTCAGAGGCGGTGATCACGTCATAAACGTCATGCGCATTATCATACCTTGTATTCATTGTATTATGTGTCTAACCATGTGTATGCTGATTAAGTCTAACTTTTTTATAAGTGAAGCGAAAGAGTGATTTTTACATCGACGCAAAAATAGTATTTTCTCCCGAGTCCACGAGATGATACTAGAGCAAAGCTTTTCGCGTTCCGTTTCGCGGCAATACTAATAACTAACTTATTTATTCTTTAGTATTTTTTATTTGTTGGAATCTTATTATTTGAACTTTCTAGTGGCCAATATTGAGCTTGTGTCGTTAATGGAAAGTCCGGAAGACACAAAAAATGACTGTGAAGCCTTAATAGCCCATTTTTTGGTAGGCGATTTTAATTTACAAATGGTAAATATGTCTTTACGGAAGGGGGCAAATCTTCAGTTTTTGCATGAAAAAATAACTGACCTAATCAGCGAAGAAGAAATGGTAATGCTTTGTATAGATTTTTCCAATTGTGATAGTGTTGATGGTAAGTTCAAGTTGACAAAAACGGTTACGATAAGAACTTGAAGTATTAATGTTATTTTAGTAATTTTTATAATTTAAAAATTAAAGTTTTTTTTAATTACAATTTGACATCAAAACAGACCTTAGGCTAAAAAGCTTAGATTTGCTTTTAGGAATTTAAAGCTTTTGTAAATAGTACCTGTTTACTTAGAAATTCATAAAATAAAAAAAAACCTCAGAATTGGGATTTTTCTTTAAGAATTACAATAGCTAAAAAGGGACCTCAATACGTCATCGCAATAGGGCCCTTTTTGAAGTTTACTATTACTCAAAAACAACTTTTTGCAAATTAGATTAGTTTAAAAGCACACTGTTTTTCCCGCTTAAATCATACTGGGTGCGCACAAAATTACTCACAAGCCTGTCATTTTCTTGGGAAATGTTAAACGATTTTGAAATTTTGCTCGGATATACCCCAGGATAGGTGTTACAAGAGGACAAATGGACTAAAAAGTTTGGAACTTTGAGTCGTCCTTTTGGGTAAACTGGTCGCATAGTCCGAAACTAATAAATACAAAATTGTATTATAAATAAATTTAAAAATATTAAAATTGACCAAGAGTAAAAGTACCTTTATTTTTAAAAATTTTATATGGAAATGTTGTTGATATTAAATTTTATGTCAAAATTTAAAGTTAAAGAGTTAAAGAAAAAAAATTGTTAATTTTTAACATTATGCATTAACAGTTTTTGAAATACTTGACCTAAGGCTTCGAATTTTAAAAACATATTTAAAATTAATAAATTTTCCTTGAATTTCGCTTCCTCTTGCCAATTATTTAAGTTGTAATGCGTAATTAAAAACGTAACAAAAAATTGACAATTACTTTTTTGACTCTTATGCTTTAACTTCAAATGTAATTCTCTACATTTACTTATACAATTTTCTTCTATTTTAAAAAATAGAAGTAGTCAACTTTCTGGACATTTTTCATATTTTTAGTCATAACTTGCCCTGTATAATACCAATTGGAGTAAAATTTTGGATTTATTAGTTTTGGATCATGCGACCAGTTTTCCCAAATTTTCGTTTTAAAATTCAAAAATTTTTGGTCTATTTGTCCTCTTGTAACACCTATCTTGGGACACATTGTATAGTTGGATAGGATGCAGATTTCTAATAATTTAAATTTTAAGTGGCACATCAAGTTCAACCGAAAGTGCTCTCAACTTTGCTATTTTAAATGGAACACCCTATATGTTTTTCTAACAATTAATTCTACAGGCAATTCCAAAAAATACACACAACATGTGGTACGTGTTATACCTTTCTTAATTAGTTTTGAGAAATAGCGTTCGAAAATGTCATATTAATCGCCATTTTTATCGATTTGTTAAAAGACCTTATATCTTATCACCGTAAAATTACAATTTCCCGTTTTACCGGAAGAGCCACAGAAATTGACTTTGGGTTGTAAAGAACTTCAATAATTTAAATGGAAATCACTACCTTACGACTTAAATTTAAACTAAATACTTATTTCTCATTTTTTTTTTAAATTATGCCCTACCTTTAAACCTAATAGTTTTTAAGATACTAATAGTAACTATACTTTGGCCACTATAAATTGATAATGAATACCTAGTAAGCAACTCCGGTTACTGTAGTTTTAAACCACATACATTTTTTATTGTGGTCACTGGTGGACTTTTTAAACCAATAAAATACATTTTTGGTTCAGGGGTTTTTCCCAATTTACAGTGAACAGAATATAGCTACTTTGAAAATAGCGATGAAAATATGTTTTTTAACCTTCAACTCTTAATAACTTTAAAACCATTAGGCTTAGAGATAGGATATAATTAACAAACAAAATTGAGAAATAGGTGGTAAGTTTAAATTTAAGGCCTACGGTAGTGGTTTCCATTTAAAATATTAAAGTTCTTTACTGCCGAAAGTCCATTTCTGTGGCATTTCCGGGAAAACGAAATTGTATTTTAACGGTAATAGGAGATAAAGTTCAGTAAATATGTGTAAAAAATCGCATTAGCCCTTTTTTACCGTCATTTATTTTTCAACGAATCGATAAAAATGGCGGTAAACATGACATTTTCAAACGCCTTTTTCATAATTTAATTAGGACAGGTATAACATGTGGAATATGTATTTTTTTTTAAATTGCCTATAGAATTGATTCTTATAAAATTATATAAGGTATTTTATTTAAAACAGCAAAGTTAAGAGCACTACCGGTTAAACCGGATGAGGCAAATAAAATCTGAAACATAAGAAATCTGCATCCTTTCCAACCATACATCCGAACCAAATTTCAAAATAATGTAACATTTTTTAAGAAAATAACAGACTTGCTAGTAATCTCTTGGGCACCCGGTATAGTCATTTCTAAAAGTTTAATGAAAATACGTATAGTGATCGGCAAAAAGTTCGTAACATAGATATGATTCTTTTTATTAAGAGAAATTCTGATATTTTTCTGGCAAATCAGAATTTCACTTAATGAAAAAAACTCATTGCTAACTTTTTGCCAGTCAATGCACAATACCATAAATAATACATAATATTATTAGTTTCTATTTTCATTCACTGATTTGAAAATTTGACGGTAGATTTGAAAAGTGCAAGCGTAAATTGGCGAAATGTCTAATCCCATTTAATATTAGTGCAACATAAATTCCTTAAAACTTCTCTTATAATTAGTGAGAACCCTCTTGTTATAAACAAATAAAAAATTTAAATAACATTTGTATTACCATGCCCTCTTTACCCAGTTTTAAATTAGCTAAACTCACTTCTACTACTTACTAAACTCACAAACTGAACAGTCACTTAATGTATCGTGCATACAAAATGTGTTCTTTCGTTCAGTAGTTAAAACAAGAATATCTTAATTGGTACTTTCTGTTCAGAACTTCCCCCACAAAGTTTATTTGTATTAAAAATAAAAAGGATTCTTTTAATATAAAGGAATTATTAAGGAATTTCAAGCAGATTTTGTCAAATAGTTTATGTAACAAGTGCATAAAGTGAACAAGTGCGGCAATCCCATAAGTAACAAAAAGACACTTTATGCATGTGTTTCATACGATATTTTTCTACGACCGTCAAAAAATTCCCAAACTAATCTTTAATACAGGTTTTATTTATTTATACTTTTTTATTGACTTGAATTTTTGCAGCGCGGCCATTATATTACAACAAAAATCATGGCCTCCGTTTTTCAAGAGACAATATCTCATATTAAGAAAATTGCATTACTTACTTTTTATAGAAATAATACCAAACCAGTATAAATTCCGTTTTAATTTCTGAGTCATCCAAATTTATTATTACTCTTATATTATATACAGTAAGGATATTAAAAGTCCCCCTCCCTATCTTTTAAATGGGACAAAATATCGAGGTCAAGTAAGATTGTGGTAAAATGGTGTCACTAACTTTTTGGCATAAAAGATTATTTCGGTAAGGCGGCCTAGTACTAAGGAGGCACTAGCAACTTTTTCCAAATGTAAAGGAGGGTCATTTAGCATCTCGTTTAAATTCTCTACTCAACGCCACTTCGTTTTTAAAATCGGCCTAGCCGAGCCGTTTCAAACTTACAAGCCAATGTCAATAGAACCACATTGTTTTTACACTATTTAAGCCAAATTTTAAACGGTTCTAAGTCTGAAAGAAGCAAAAGACCTTTAAAACGAGGTGCCCCCTCTTTCCACTAAAAAAATTGCTAATGTCCCCTTAGTACTAGGTCACGTGACGGAAATAATTTTTATTCCAAAAAGTAGTTTAAGTGACACCCTTTTACCCAAATTTTACCCGATCTCCATATCTTGTCCCATTCAACAGATGAAGGGGGAGGACTTTTAATATCTCCACTGTGTTTATTAATTCTCGATAATTTCTATAAATTTATTTGCAAACTGTTAAATTTTAAATTTAGTGTCACATGAACTAAAAGCAATAATGGCGAAATCAAAGGTATCTTAACCTTTAGTTCAGTTGATGTCGCGTTTACTGTTAAATTGCATAAATTCATATTTAAATAAATTGTAGTAGACATTGAAACAAAACATTAATTGAAAGTGTGAAAAAAAGCAACGAAATGTTTAACAAAACTTACTTTTTAACAGTTTTTGTGTTGTACTAAAATTGAGTACTTTATCTTCATGTTAGCGATAAACAAAAACAGCATTTATTTTAACGGTCGTGGAAAAATAAATTTTGTACTTGATCACAAATAATCTCCCTACGCTTACTTTAAGTTAAAATATAAATAAAAAGTCTACTATAAAAATAATAACAAGCAACAAAAGTAAATATCACAATGTAGTACTTTCAGACTGGTTATTTAAAAATAGCTCTATCCAAACCGGACAATAGGGAGATACAGGTCCTCCCCATGACCATCCATTGGGTATAGCTAAATGGGTTATTCCTCGGCTAATGATGTTTTTGTAACCAGTTAAATTTTGTGTCAATATGTAGTTTGTTAGTATATTTGATACGTGACTAGAATTATGTTCTGTCTTTAATAACGGGTAAGACGTATTCGTATTAGCTGAAAATATCGGTTTAAGTCCTCCTAACCCTAAGGCCTGGTCTGAAAAAAAAGTATATTCCATAAAATGCTGATCAAAATACTAGAAAAAAATATAAATTAATATTATGTATTATTTATGGTATTGTGCATTGACTGGCAAAAAGTTAGCAATGAGTTTTTTTCATTAAGTGAAATTCTGATTTGCCAGAAAAATATCAGAATTTCTCTTAATAAAAAAGAATCATATCTATGTTACGAACTTTTTGCCGATCACTATACGTATTTTCATTAAACTTTTAGAAATGACTATACCGGGTGCCCAAGAGATTACTAGCAAGTCTGTTATTTTCTTAAAAAATGTTACATTATTTTGAAATTTGGTTCGGATGTATGGTTGGAAAGGATGCAGATTTCTTATGTTTCAGATTTTATTTGCCTCATCCGGTTTAACCGGTAGTGCTCTTAACTTTGCTGTTTTAAATAAAATACCTTATATAATTTTATAAGAATCAATTCTATAGGCAATTTAAAAAAAAATACATATTCCACATGTTATACCTGTCCTAATTAAATTATGAAAAAGGCGTTTGAAAATGTCATGTTTACCGCCATTTTTATCGATTCGTTGAAAAATAAATGACGGTAAAAAAGGGCTAATGCGATTTTTTACACATATTTACTGAACTTTATCTCCCATTACCGTTAAAATACAATTTCGTTTTCCCGGAAATGCCACAGAAATGGACTTTCGGCAGTAAAGAACTTTAATATTTTAAATGGAAACCACTACCGTAGGCCTTAAATTTAAACTTACCACCTATTTCTCAATTTTGTTTGTTAATTATATCCTATCTCTAAGCCTAATGGTTTTAAAGTTATTAAGAGTTGAAGGTTAAAAAACATATTTTCATCGCTATTTTCAAAGTAGCTATATTCTGTTCACTGTAAATTGGGAAAAACCCCTGAACCAAAAATGTATTTTATTGGTTTAAAAAGTCCACCAGTGACCACAATAAAAAATGTATGTGGTTTAAAACTACAGTAACCGGAGTTGCTTACTAGGTATTCATTATCAATTTATAGTGGCCAAAGTATAGTTACTATTAGTATCTTAAAAACTATTAGGTTTAAAGGTAGGGTATAATTTAAAAAAAAATGAGAAATAAGTATTTAGTTTAAATTTAAGTCGTAAGGTAGTGATTTCCATTTAAATTATTGAAGTTCTTTACAACCCAAAGTCAATTTCTGTGGCTCTTCCGGTAAAACGGGAAATTGTAATTTTACGGTGATAAGATATAAGGTCTTTTAACAAATCGATAAAAATGGCGGTTAATATGACATTTTCGAACGCTATTTCTCAAAACTAATTAAGAAAGGTATAACATGTACCACATGTTGTGTGTATTTTTTGGAATTGCCTGTAGAATTAATTGTTAGAAAAACATATAGGGTGTTCCATTTAAAATAGCAAAGTTGAGAGCACTTTCGGTTGAACTTGATGTGCCACTTAAAATTTAAATTATTAGAAATCTGCATCCTATCCAACTATACAATGTGTCCCAAGATAGGTGTTACAAGAGGACAAATGGACCAAAAATTTTTGAATTTTAAAACGAAAATTTGGGAAAACTGGTCGCATGATCCAAAACTAATAAATCCAAAATTTTACTCCAATTGGTATTATACAGGGCAAGTTATGACTAAAAATATGAAAAATGTCCAGAAAGTTGACTACTTCTATTTTTTAAAATAGAACGAAAATTGTATAAGTAAATGTAGAGAATTACATTTGAAGTTAAAGCATAAGAGTCAAAAAAGTAATTGTCAATTTTTTGTTACGTTTTTAATTACGCATTACAACTTAAATAATTGGCAAGAGGAAGCGAAATTCAAGGAAAATTTATTAATTTTAAATATGTTTTTAAAATTCGAAGCCTTAGGTCAAGTATTTCAAAAACTGTTAATGCATAATGTTAAAAATTAACAATTTTTTTTCTTTAACTCTTTAACTTTAAATTTTGACATAAAATTTAATATCAACAACATTTCCATATAAAATTTTTAAAAATAAAGGTACTTTACTCTTGGTCAATTTTAATATTTTTAAATTTATTTATAATACAATTTTGTATTTATTAGTTTCGGACTATGCGACCAGTTTACCCAAAAGGACGACTCAAAGTTCCAAACTTTTTAGTCCATTTGTCCTCTTGTAACACCTATCCTGGGGTATATCCGAGCAAAATTTCAAAATCGTTTAACATTTCCCAAGAAAATGACAGGCTTGTGAGTAAATTTGTGCGCACCCAGTATGATTTAAGCGGGAAAAACAGTGTGCTTTTAAACTAATCTAATTTGCAAAAAGTTGTTTTTGAGTAATAGTAAACTTCAAAAAGGGCCCTATTGCGATGACGTATTGAGGTCCCTTTTTAGCTATTGTAATTCTTAAAGAAAAAATCCCAATTCTGAGGTTTTTTTTTATTTTATGAATTTCTAAGTAAACAGGTACTATTTACAAAAGCTTTAAATTCCTAAAAGCAAATCTAAGCTTTTTAGCCTAAGGTCTGTTTTGATGTCAAATTGTAATAAAAAAAACTTTAATTTTAATTATAAAATTACTAAAATAACATTAATACTTCAAGTTCTCATCGTAACCGTTTTTGTCAACTTGAACTTACCATCAACACTATCACAATTGGAAAAATCTATACAAAGCATTACCATTTCTTCTTCGCTGATTAGGTCAGTTATTTTTTCATGCAAAAACTGAAGATTTGCCCCCTTCCGTAAAGACATATTTACCATTTGTAAATTAAAATCGCCTACCAAAAAATGGGCTATTAAGGCTTCACAGTCATTTTTTGTGTCTTCCGGACTTTCCATTAACGACACAAGCTCAATATTGGCCACTAGAAAGTTCAAATAATAAGATTCCAACAAATAAAAAATACTAAAGAATAAATAAGTTAGTTATTAGTATTGCCGCGAAACGGAACGCGAAAAGCTTTGCTCTAGTATCATCTCGTGGACTCGGGAGAAAATACTATTTTTGCGTCGATGTAAAAATCACTCTTTCGCTTCACTTATAAAAAAGTTAGACTTAATCAGCATACACATGGTTAGACACATAATACAATGAATACAAGGTATGATAATGCGCATGACGTTTATGACGTGATCACCGCCTCTGACAGTAATATGAGAAGATTTGTAAACGAAGTTAAAAAGTTTGTGTTGGTATTTTTAACTGTTTTTTTGCCGTTTTACTTTACTTTTCGGCAGTTGCATGACTTTAAACAAGTTAAAGTATAATATGGTTTATTAAATGTTTTCTGTTTTTGCTAATAATAATATTTTAAACTAGTTAACAGCAAATACGATATTCTTATACGAGTTGTTATTAAAACTATGATATTATTCTAAAAACTTATTTCTTTAAAAACCTTCTGATATTTAAAAAATGGCCGAAATCCAGAACTGCAGGCTTTTTGGGGCTTCAATTTAAATATTGCGGGTAAACCCTGTATAACGTCAACCCTATTTCTATATGCCTGCTAACTAAACTTATATTATTAATTTAACTGCAATGGATTTTATCCTATATTTTTTTGTTTGATTTTAAACGACCCTGGTCTAATAATGATTAATCAAAAAATCGGATCCAAGTTTTTTTGCATTTTCTGAGAACATTTACCATTGTAATGTATATCTTTTTACACCATCAAAAAGTAGAGAATTTAACGAACAGAAAACTACCAACTTTTTGAAAAATGCCGATATTTTCGATTGGAAATAAGGGTACTTTTTCGATATTACGTCAAAATAGTAATAATAAAAAATTATTTCAAACCAAAAAAAATACAGTGTATTTGGGAAGTGCAAAGGTACGTTTTACCAAATTTTGTGAAAATAATTTTCTATTGCGCTAGTGATGTAACGAATGTTCGCATATTTTTTGAGATTCGCATTCGCATTCGCAAGAAACGATGCAAATGTTTGACGAATGTTTTTGACAAACTAAAAGAAATTATACATAGATTTGATGGATATGAAATGATAATACAACTAATAAGATTTATAATTTTCATTATAACATACTTAAAAAAAATTAGACAAGAAATTAATTTGGAACAGTCAACTAAACTAGAAATACTGTCTCTCTTTTTCTTGTTAATACAATTAAAAGATAGGCAAAAGCACAAATAGGCAAAAAATAAATTTCCATAGATATTAAAAAAATCTTATATTAAATAATATTATATTTTGTGAAAAAAAAGATGTTCAGAGATTTAATCAAGTTACGTTATAAGAATATCTAAGTCTCATAAGTATAGTTAAAATTTATTATACAGGATCAGCTAAATGAAATGACATATAAGCAATGTGATAAATAGAGACTCTCTAACGCGAATACGGCATGTAAACATGAGTGACTAATAGTGCTTGTTATGTTATTGCATTACTGGCCGATATACTTTTAACTCTTGCTTATAACTCTTTCTTCTTCACATCAACGACCTTCTCTCGTCCACAACTAATTCCATTCATAGTTTCTCCGACGATAGTACCCTTCACTCCAGTTTTCAGGTTCCTAAACCCGTCACTAAACCTGACTTGGAAAACAAACGCAGAGCGATGCAGATATCCCTTTCGCAGGATCTTAATGTAATATTGGATTGGGGCGCCAAAAATCTCGTCCATTTTAATGCATCCAAAACACAATCATGTTCCTTGTCGCGAAAAGAGTCATCAAATACTCATCCTCTACTTATGAGCGGCCAAGTTTTACAGAGCAAAGACACCTTCAATCTTGTGGGCGTCACATTTGAAAGTAACCTTAACTGGCATAAACACATTGTATCTATAGCCACGGCAGCTTCAAAAAGCTTGGATTTCTCTTTCGAGCCAAAAAGTATTTTTCCGCTTCTAATTTATACACTTTATATGTATCTCAAATCCGACCTCCCTTGGAATATTGTTCTCATATCTGGGGCATGGCGTCCCTCACAACCCTAAGCATTCTTGATTCTATTCAAAGAAGAGCTATTCGTCTCATTAATGATCCCCCACTTACAGAAAGGCTTCCCTCACTTGCCCATCGTCGGGCTGTGGGGGATTTATCGCTTTTTTATAGGTACTTCCATGGCTTCTGCTCCGAAGAATTATCCAGTATAGTTCCTCCACTCACGGTTCCCAACAGAGAAACTCGTGGTTCCGCGCGTATGCATCCCTATATGGTCCAACTGGACAGGCCCCGAACTTCTCACTTTGTTCGTTCTTTTATCCCTAGGGTTTCTAGATCGTGGAACCTGCTGCCCGCGGAGGTCTTTCCTTCCCTCCCAAATCTTCAAGTATTTAAGTCCCGTGTCAACAAGCTCTCTCTCTACACCCACGGTACGTTAGTATTTAAGCTTTTAGCCTTCGTGGTTTGTCCAAAGATAAAAAAAATACAGTATAAGATATGTATATACATATGTAGCAGATTATAACTACTAAGTAGGCATTGGCATACCTTGTCCGAAGAACAAGAATCAGAACTGGGCAAATGCCAGAATCTGGCGCTAACTTCAGGTGGCACTGGGCTCCTGGCACTTACCCACAACTCGGCAGCTATCATTGGCGCCAGCAACATCTGGCATTAGTTACCTGTGGCTTTAGCAACATCTGGCGCTTAGGGCTCCGGGTCCTACGATAACGCCCCACGGTTACGAACCTAAGCCCGAGGTCTTACGATCGCAAGGCGCATTAAAGTTAGCTTCATACACTTACATCATTACGTTAAACTTTAAGGTGGTTAACATAACCTTGAACTGAATCTATCTTAGCTTCTTACGCATACGCAAGAAAAAAAATGACGCCATACGACAGGTCAATATAAGCTAAAAATAACATAACCTAAAATTTTGATCTATCTTAAGGTGTCTACATAACCTAGAAATAGGGGCGTTGTACTGATTAAAACGATTGACATAACCTTAACCTTGCAGACACGTGGTTTATTATTTATAAAAATATCGACAAAACGGTAAGCTTTTAAAATAAGAACACTGTTATTTGCTGTTTTTAAATAAAACCACCATTATTATAGTGTAGTGATTTAAAAAACAGTAGATAACAGTGATTTTATTTAAAAAAACAGCAAATCACAGTGTTTATATTTAAAAAGCCGTATTTTTGCTGCTTTTTAAACAAAGCTACTGAGCAGCTCTCTTTAACGACCTAAATATCCATAAAATGTTTTCAGCTTTGTTGGTTTCGTTAGTTTTAAAGTAAGCTTTGCAAAGATGAGTATCGTCTCTGAAGACTTTCAAAAATTATACAAGAATTCTAGGGTTCCAGATGAAGTAATACACTCCTATATATGTCTTTGTTTAATAATTTTTTTTATGGAATTAGGATTATGAGATTAAAGCTGAAATATTGAATAAAGAGTCTCATTACTTTTCTCCAGCTATTTACCTGTACCTTATCAAAAAGGCACATTATGGTGTGCTATGGATGGAGGAGATGCTTTCAAAATATTTTTCATCAGAAGCTCAAAGACGAGATGTTTTCCACTTTACAAATCAATAGATGTTAAACGACCCTTAGACTGGGAGCTATTTCACGAGCTACAATTGGTGTTTGTTATTTATCTAGCAGTGAGGATTAAAGATGTAAAACGTAGAAAAAACCTGTCAAGATTGGCGTTCATCCCGAGTTCAAGAATTATTTATCCTTTAGAGGTATAGACTATGAGGATCTTCCTTCATCTATGTTGTTACAAGTTCCCCGTCTCCGTAAAAGAAGAAGTGTACAAACGTCAGACAATACTTCGGATCCGACTAATTTAAAATTGTAACAAATATCTATAAATAAAAAGAACTAACATTTTTTGTGTAAATTTTAATACCTATAAATCGCTAGTAACCTAGTTACCCTAAAATAATTGAAAAATATTCACAAATAATATGGTTATTAAAACTGTTGTTATTAATATTTTTAGATTTATGAAACAGCAATTGTTTTAAAAGGAATGACTTAAATCGGTACAGTAGAAGCCGAGATATAAGATAAAAACTGCATAGGCCCTATTATGGATACTTTGGTTACCGCCTACGTTCGTTATTTACGTAAGGCGCTATTTTAGTAATGATGTAAGTGTATAAAGCTAACTTCAATGCGCCTTGTGATCGTAAGACAGCGGGATTAGGTTTGGAACCGTGGGGCGTTATCGGAGGACCCAGAGCTTTAAGGACGTGGGGCCCGAAGAGCGGAACCCTAAGCGCCAGATGTTGCTAAAGCCAAAGGTAACTAATGCCAGATGCTGCTAGCGGCAATGGTAGCTGCCGATTTATGGGTAAGTGCCAGGAGCCTGGTGCCATCTGAAGTTAGCGCCAGATTCTGGCATTCGCCCTTGGCATTTGCCCAGTTGTGATTCTTCTTTGGACAAGGTATCCCAATGCCTACTCTACTATTTTCAAATAAAGATTATCATTCCTTTTACAAAAAAAAAAAAAAATAAAAATAAAATATAAATATTTAAAAATAAAATTTCCTATACCTAAAATGTGTAAGATATTTGGTGAGCGCTATATTTAAAAGTCAACATTCGCATTCGCAAATATTGAAGATGAATTTTCGCACGAATTTTACATTCGTTACTATCATCACTAGTATGTACTATGATTATTGTATGCACACACTGTGTTCCGGCAGTGTAATTATTATAATAAAATTTAATTCTCTGGTGAAAATTTAATTAATAGTCAAAAACATTAAAATTATATATCTGTAATATTGTTCATTATTTTTAGACGACGTTTTACGAGTGTGACAGAAAATATCATATTCTTTGCATTTTTAATTAGTGTAAAATTAAATTGAAAATTAAACAATATCTACCTCCCGCAGAATCATAAATATAACCTAATTTTTGTATCACACACATCCAGCATGCAAAAATTCCAACTTTGACTATTATCTTTCCATTCTTCTATTCTTCTTAAGGTTGGTTTATTCAGTTCTTCGCAAATTATTTTTAAAGCTGTGACATTTTTAATATCTTGAACAACCACTAGGGATAAACTAAAAAAGAATATTATGGAAAATGCACTTCCAGTATTGCATTTATGTTATTGCAAATAATATGACTATAAAAATACTACTCAATAGTTTTACACAAAAATTACAAAAAATATACTTCATTTATACCTGAAAAATGTGAAAAATATTCTGAAAATAAAAAAAAACAAATGAATAATAACCAATCATATGAACTTTTTCATATAGACCTCCCCTTCGAAAGAGCTAAATGGAATCAAGTTTTTAGAACATAATTTTTGAACCACCAGGTATATTCCATTTTTGTGTATTCAAATATAGTACCAAATAAGGTTTTTCAAAAATTTTCAAAGCAAGTGATTTAGTAAGTAGATTACTTAAAGTTGCAGAGACGGACTACCTGTGAAATTTAAAAAACATCATCTATTTTATACAGGCCGTATCAGAAGTATGGGATAAAACTTCTAGGGATTATTTAGTGCCACAGTAGCAAACATTTGAGTATAGGGACCCATGTCTGGAAAAGTGTCACTACGGCCCTAAGACGCGTTAAAATTTAGAAAGACGATAATTGCCTAAATAGGATTTGGTGAATTTAATTTTGCTTTTTGTACTTGATATCATCACGACAATAAAGAAATATAAAAAATAAATAAATAAAATTATTAAATTAAAAAATAAATAAACAATAAAATAATGAAATTTTTAATCATTAACATTGTCATTGACATTTCGAACAATTGTTGTGATGATACCATGTACAAAAGGCAATCTTATTTAGGCAATTCATCGTCTCTCTAAATTTTACCGCGTATTAGGGCTGTAGTACCGTAGTGACACTTTTTCGGCCGGGGGTCTTCATGCTCAAATGTTTTCTACTGTTGCACCGAATAACCCCCAGAGGTTTGATCAGATAGTTCTGAAACACCCTTTATTTAACCGAACTTAGGAGGCTTAAAGTGCAAATAAAATGTGTTCATCTTGTGCCATCTTGTGCATTAAACACTGAAAGCATAAGTTTAAGCAGGTCTTGTATTCTGAAAAGCATTTATGGTAAACCTTTGAGTACACAACTAGCTAGAGGCTTTCGTGCATTATTAATGTAAACTTTTATGGGTGAAATTTCTGTTATTGGTTTATTTTTTGGTATCCGAATCTTTTTGTGCCAATGAGTTTTGTTGAAAGCAGCGATATTTCACGTGTTCTTTTAATTTTTGGCTTGGTAGCAGTCGGATTTCTAGAATATTGGATGTCGTCTTGGTGAACCTTCCAATCCCCTACAGTAGATCGTTCGTCCCAATGTCAATCTTCATTCGACAGTCACAGATCCACTTTTTGATTTTACCTCTGTTAGACCGGCCCAGCTTGATGTTGCATCCTGTGACTTAACCACACGAGCTCCCCTTGTTTTTATGCTCATGACAGCAAGGTACTTCCTGTCTGAGTCTGAGGTTGCAAGCTTCCTGGGCTGTGGATGACCAGTGTGTAGTCGCACCAGAAGTACAACGTCTGGCGGAGTTTTTACAGCAGCCCTGTAGAAGGCATATTTGAGCTCCGAGGCAGTCTATGTAGAAGACACAACTCAGATAAGTTGAACAGCATCTTATTAGACACCTTTGATTTTTTTATAAACACTACCTTTTTTAATTTAAAATTAACTAGCAGACATAACTTAAATTACATAAAATCCAAAAAGCCTAAATTTAGCTCTTACTATTATATATTTGTTTTGATTTTAAATGAATTTTACTTTAATTAAAGAATAGCGTAGAGCTAGAGTGTTTTATTTCATGCTGGACTCAATTTTCATTTTTTGGTTTGTCTATAGAGACCACCTTCTGGAGTTTATCACAACTGTTTTTTTTCTGTAGATGATATCTTAATTAGTGATAAATTACCACAGAAGGACTTTTAAGTAAACAATAAAATATTTATACTGGCACTAATACAGGAGTTGTAAGGAATAATTAATAATAAAGCCACGGCCTTTTGCCACGACTAACAGAGAGCTAGACCGTAAGACATTTTTTCTAAATCCATGACTAATATAACATCCCTTAATTTGGGCAATCTCATTATAACCTTTTAGCCAAAGTTAGGTTATAAACAAATTAATTGTGTGACAAATATACAGGGTGTTCCATTAAAAAAAAACATTCTTAAAAAATATTTTAAAAACAATAATATAAATTAAAATTCTAACTATTCCACTGCATTCTACGTAAAAAGTTATGTAAAAATCCGTTTTTCCCTTTATGATAAGTTATCACTCAACTGAAATACAATATTTTTTAAATCGCCCTGTAGCTTAGAAACTAAGATGGATATGACGGCTTTGTTTATGTCATTATTCGTTTCCACCAAAAGTAGCCTAGGTTCTTAAAAACCGCAAGGTTCTATCTTTATTAATGAATGAGATACCTACCCCGCAGTGGCAACAGAAAATGGGAGACCCTGTAAAGAGCGTAAAAAGGAGATTTATGAATCTCGCAGCTAGTCTGTGTGTGCAGTGTCCCTGCAGCTGTAAGTAATTCATTTAACACTCCTTTTGATAGCAATTTGAAAAATCTTGCTTGGTATGATAAATTGGAAATACATATTGGGATATACGTATACCTGGGGGTAAAATAATCATATGTAAAATTCATTTCACTGGAACTCGCTAAGACTCAATATCTTCAAGAAGGAGGCCTATACTATATTACATGAGCTCGAAGTATTTTTTACGTGTTTTTTGGTATCCAGAATATTTCCCACATTTTCCAGGACACCCTGTATCTGTATATGCTATATTGGGTCGTGCTTCGCCAGACTGGCCATAGGAAATCCTAAGTAAATTTTGATACCTTTAAATATTGACTTCCCTATTAATTTTACAGCAAAATTGAATAAGACTATTTTGAAGATGTTGGTAATATAAGCTTACACACTAAATTTGGTTATTTTTTAAAGGGCCAGTTAAATGTTATTTAAGAAAAAATCTCTGTGATATCTCCACCGGCCATCAATATCTAAAGGCGTTATTACTTGCCAAAAAAACTTTTTGTAAGTTGATACATTTTTGATTAAAGAAGACAGAAAGAAATTTAAAAAACATGGTTGTGAATAAATTAGTATACAAACCTCGGTAAAAGTTTCTATACTGTCTCGATATATGGTTGACCTCGTCGCTACGCGCCTCGTTATACCATCCTTTTATCTCGACAGTAATTAAACACTTCCCAACTCGGTTTGTAATGTACAATTCTTAGATACCTTTTAATTGGCTTATTAGAAAAAAAATTAGTGTGTTAGCTTATCTTATCTTCAAAATAATCTAATACAATTTTTTGTAAAATCAATAGGAGAGCCAATATTTAAAAGTATCAAAATTTACATGGGATTTTCTTTAGCCAGTCGGGTGATGCAGCACGCGGTATACAAATATTGTTTTCCAAATAGCAGGTACACTAGATACACTTAAACTGCAAATCGATTGTGATTGCGCAATTGCCGATTGATCAATGTGCTGCATTTTCAGTTTAATTTCAATAAGCGTTAAAATGTATTTATTCGTTTATGATATAGTAGAGATAAACCGATAATATTAACAAGAAATATATAGACGGCCCTGATGTTTGTCCACCGATTTACTTATAAAAACATACTAAAAATTTGTACAAAATGTAGATACTATTCAGGAAACACCCCGTACAAAAAAAAGACAATTAGTTTTTTTACACCTTTTTATTCACAATCAGCTTAATAATGGTACGTAACTATGGTAACGGAAACGAAACGTTACTATAGTATTTTTTTGTTTCTACTTCAGTGATCACTTTCCTGTTTAAGCGAATATAGCAAAGTGAAAAAATTAAACTGACTCTACAAAGCTTTTGCTTGCGCCTATTTAAATAAACAAACACATTTTTACAACTTTTTAAACTAAACAAAAATATACTAAGTCTGTTACCTATTACACAATTAAATACTTTTGATTTTCTTACGATATTTATAATATCTCACTCCTTCGGACTAAGAGGGATATAGACGGCCCAACACCGATTTAGCTAAAATAGTTTATACAGTTTTGATTTATACATAATATACTATTACAGATAACAAACCAGAACTAAGGAAATCTTATACTAGTATTTTTATTTTTAATTGTTTCAAATGTTATTAATTGGTTTTCAAATCTTTATTTTTATTCATTTTCATTAATTTTTAGATGGTGTAATAAAGTAGTTAAATCAATTTTAGTTTTAAGGTTTTTTTAATAAAATTTCTTTTGACCCACCCTGTATAACGCTTCTTTATTTTTTATAAACTATAGATACCTATTCACAATTCCTATAAACAGTACACTCTATCTTAAATACTATTTTTTTAAGTTTTTTGTTATTTTTAGGTAGAAGTAATTTAGTTTATTATTTTCAAAAAAAAAAAATTGTAAAAATACTAAAAATAAGAAATTTAAAATTGTTTTATCATTTTTTTTGTTAAAATTTTGTTAAAAATCACATTTTCTTTTATATCTTCGTTACTGTTTAAGGTATGTAATTTTACTAAATAACATTTTAGATGGATATTTTTAATGTCTACATTTTTTGTTTTACACAATTTTTAGTATCTTTTGCAGTTTTTAAGAAAAAAAAATATTTTTTAAAGTTAAAATCGTAAATATCTCAAAAACTAAATGAGATGGTAAAAAATTTATAAAGTAAAAAAGATGTAAGTTTTAACGCTCTACCTTAAAAGTTTTATTACTTTTTTCTTTTAACCTAATAGGTATCGAGATAATAATAAAAAGCCGAATTTTAAGGAATTTTTGCATGCTAATTCCCTGGAAAAAAATTGAAAAATAAGAAAAATTAATTTATTCATTTTTTTTAAGTTTTTTGTTATTTTTGGGTGAAATTAATTGGGTTTATTGATTTTTAATAAAAAAATTGTCAAAAATAATGTAAATAAGAACTTAACTTTTTTAAATCATTTCTGTTAAAATTTTGTTAAAAATCACATTTTCTTTTATGTCTTCGTTATTGTTTAGGGTATGCAATTTTATCAAATAACGTTTTAGATGGACATTTTTATTGTCTATATTTTTTGTTTTACACAATTTTTGTATCTGTTGTAGTTTTTACGAAAAAAATATTTGTTTAAAAGTTACAATCGTAAATATCTCAAAAACTAAATGAGATGGTAAAAATTTATAAAATAAAAAAGATGCACCTTTAACGCTCTACATTAAAAGTTTTATAACTTTTTCTTTTAACTTAATAGTTATCGAGATAATAATAAAAAACCCAATTTTAGGATTTTTCACATGCTTAAAAAATTAAAAACAAGAAAAATTAATTTATTCATTTTTAAAAGTTTTTCTTATTTTTAGGTAAAATTATATAGAATTATTAATTTTCAATAAAAAAAAATAAAAATTATATAAAAAGAAATTTACTTTTTAAAATCATTTTTCTGATAAAATTTTGGTAAAAATCACATTTTCATTTATGTCTTTGTTATTAGGTAAGGTATGCAATTTTATCAAATAACGTTTTAGATGTATATTTTTATCGTCTTTAATTTTTGTTTTACACAATTTTTTGTATCTTTTGTAGTTTTTAAGAAAAAAATATATTTTTTTAAAGTTAAAATCGTAAATATCTTAAAAACTAAATGAGATGGTAAAAATGTATAAAATAAAAAAGATGTAACTTTTAATGCCCTACCTTAAATGTTTTATAACTTTTTTCTTTTAACTTAATAGTTATCGAGATAATAATAAAAACCCAATTTTTGGGATTTTTCGCATGCTAATCCCTGGAAATGAATTTAAAAATAAGAAAAATTAATTTATTCATTTTTTTAAAGTTTTTGTTGTTTTTAGGTAAAATTATATAGAATTATTAATTTTCATTAAAAAAATTCAATAATTATATAAATAAGAAATTTACTTTTTGGAATCATTTTTCTGTTAAAATTTTGGTAAAAATCACATTTTCATTTATGTCTTCGTTATTAGTTAAGGTAGGCAATGTTATTAAATAACGTTTTAGATAAATATTTTTATTGTCTATATTTTTTGTTTTACACAATTTTTGTATACTTTGTAGTTTTTAAGAAAAAAAAATTAAAGTTAAAATCGTCAAATATCTCAAAAACTAAATGAGATGGTAAAAATGGATAAAACAAAAAGATGTAACTTTTAACGCTCTCCCTTAAAAGTTTTATAACTTTTTTTAACTTAATAGTTATCGAGATAATAATAAAAAACCGATTTTTCTGGAAAAAAAATAAAAAATAAGAAAAATTAATTTATTCATTTTTAAAGTTTTTTTGTTATTTTTAGGTAAAATTATATAGAATTACTAATTTTCAAAAAAAAATTTCAAAAATTATATAAATAAGAAATTTACTTTTTTAAATCATTTTTCTGATAAAATTTTAGTAAAAATCACATTTTCATTTATGTCTTCGTTATTAGGTAAGGTTTCCAAGTTTATCAAATAACGTTTTAGATGGATATTTTTATCGTGAGATGGTAAAAATGAATAAAATAAAAAGATGTAACTTTTAACGCCCTACCTTTAAAGTTCTATATTTTTTCTTCTAGCTTAATAATTATCGAGATAATAATAAAAAAACAAATTTTTGGTATTTTTGCATGCTAATCCCTGGAAAATAATTGAAAAGTAAGAAAAATTAATTTATCCATTTTTTGAAGTTTTTTTGTTATTTTCAGGTAAAAGTAATTGAGTTTATTGATTTTCAAAAAAAAAAATGTTAAAAACAATATAAATAGAAAATTTAATATTTTTAAATAATTTTTTGTTAAAATTTTGCTAAAAATCACATTTGCTTTTATATCTTCGTTATTATTTAAACCATGCAATTTTTTAAATACAACTTTACATAAATATTTTAATTGTATATATTTTTTGTTTTATACAATTTTTATATCTGTTATAGTTTCTTAAAAAAAAATATTAAAAAAAATAAAATTGTAAATATCTCAAAAACTAAAAGAGATTATAAAAATTTTATTAAACAAAAAAAGTATATGTGTATGTAAACGCCTTATCTTAAAGATTTTATACCTTTTTTCTTTAAACTTAATTGTTATAAAGAGATATAAAGCAAAAACCGATTTTTTGAGATTTTTTTATGATACCCTGAAAAAATTCAAGAAATAAAAACATTTTTATAGTCTTTTTTGCAGTTTTCTTAAATGTTTCAATAAAAGTAATTAGGTTTATTAATATCTAGTAAAGTAAAACTTTTAAAACGAATAAATTAATTTTAATTTTTTTAATACACCTTGTATATTATTTATGTTTATAAAATAAAACTACTTAAGATTATATATAGTGCAAATTCTTCTTTAAATTTTTATAGTTAAAAATTAAAGAGTTATAATGGTTTATATATTTTTATTTTTGTAATTGTTTTTTTAATCATCCTGTATAACAAATAAGTAGATTTTTATTAAGTATGTACAATTGTGATTCATTTGTATAAGCAGTTTTTTAAAGGCTACAATATATTAACGTCAAAAATAATGTTTAAACTTTTTTTTAAAGGTACTTATATATTATTTTTGCAACACCCTGTATAAAAGTTATGAATGCAATATTTTTGTTGTTTTTGATAGTGTGTATTTTGGCTTATAGTTATGTAATATCTTTATTACATAATCAATTAGAATTTTTTTAATTTTTAAACGAATATTAAAAAAACTATAATACATTTTGACACACTCTGTACAATTAAACTATATGTTTTTATATTCTTTACCCATGCATATACCTTAGAGTAAAATTTTATTAAATTCTAATTATAAACAAAAGCGAAAAATAAAAATATATTTTTCAAATAAAAAATCATATTAATTTTTTGAAACACCCGTATAATAAGAATAATTATTTTAGGAAAGTAAAATGCCTTAATACATCTTTAAGCCAATTTTTATTTTAATAAGTTCATAAATAAAGTCACTACATTAATTTCAATTTTCAAATTTTAAAGTTACGTACAATCCTTTTGACTCACCTTGTATATTTATTTTATATATTTTTTAGTTGTCATTTAAATAAATATATTTTATATTTTTTTCAAAACTGTAGATTAATAAATAACGGAAAAGTAACTATTTTTCTATTTTTATATTTTCCCAATTATATTATTTTTGAATCACCCTGTACCTAAATTTTATATTTTTTAGAAACCCCATACAAGTGTACATAAGCAAAAAAAAATTATTTTTCTAATCACAATACTAACGCTAAAATTAAATAATAAATTATTAATTTTTAAGTTAATGTAACTACTTTTTGTAACACTCTGTATAAATTTTTATATGCTCGTATAAACTCATTCTGTACTAGGTATCTACCATCAAAATTTTATTTAATTATCCCAAATAGCACAGATGTTAAAGACATTTCAAATAATTATCATTTTTATTTTACTTTCCGCACGCCATGTAGAGAGTGCGGAAAATTGTTTTTAGACATTTTCTTAAATCATTTTAGGTGACCTATAAAATAAGGTAAAAATATTTTTTACAAGTTGTTTCGTTTGCGAGAAACGATACATCAAGATGGCGAGGGGGTGGGGGAAATTTTTCTGTCATTTTTCAGGTTTTTTGGGAACATCTATATAGCTGTATAGCCATTTTTTCCAAAATTCCTATCAATAAAAAAGTTGAAAAAAAATGTCGTAGCACATAAAAATAAAAATCACTTTTAATTTAAAAACGAGAGGGGGGAAAGAACCGTATATGTCAACACCTAAATATACCGCAGTATTCTTCTTAACTGTACATATGTAAGACCCTGTATACAAAATAAAAGTACCAATATTTTTAAATTATGGTGACTATTTTCTGTAATGCTCTGTATAATGTATAAAAAGCTTAATTAATATACCTATTAATACACCCTGTATTACATTATGCATGTTACATACGTATCTACTTGTACTGTATGTAACACACAAAATCGCCTGAGCTAAAACTGTATACTTTAGACCGTTCCTTGTATAAGTACCTTGGCAGCATTTCTTAGCGAGATTTTGTATTGAAATCGGGCATATTTTTCTGTAAAATGCTGCATACGGACGTTAAAAATTCCAGATTTTCCGATCCAAGTCTTATTTTCAACCTGTATACTGTATTATTTTAGATATTACGAAAAATCGACGCAAGTTTAAAATCAACTGACAGTTTATATATTTTTTAACCATCCTTGTATACAATTATGTCCTTGTGTTGACAAAAGATCGATTTCACGGCCGTCTAGTCAAATTTGACTGACGAAAACCGGCGATTTTTTGAAAAAAATTTGTCATCTATTTTTTGAACGTGTTTTTACCCACTTCTAAGTGTCTGGGAAAAAAATAGTAAAGATAGTTTTTAAAGGCAATTAAACGATCTAACGAATGATGTATTCATTTAAAAAATAGGTATATAAATAAAGCGACAATTTGCGATCAAAGTCAAAACTTTATATGTCAATTTCAAAATTCGTATCTCTAAAAGTATTTGCTCTAGCGACCTAAATTTTGGATATGCTCTAGCCTAAACATTAGGCTATATGCCAGAATTATTTTAGAATTTTAGCTTAAAAGGTTTCTGTGTTATTAAAAATTATATAAAAAATGTCCTGTTTTTAGAAAAAATCGAAAAGTTTCAGGCTTTATAAAACACTCTGTATAAATAGTACAATCACGTTTTGTATCTGAAATCATAAAACATTACGCTAGGAATACGGTGAAATGACAATTTTTTCCGATACAGGGTCAAATTTTTGAGTAAAAAAATAAAAACGACTAAAATCTGGTCAAAATTTTAAACTTTTTAGTTTTTTCAATTTTTCGCCATTTCTAGAAGGAAATCCAAGAAGAAGATTATTTAGAAAATTATTCTCCTAGATATTTCCTATAGGATAGACATATTTTGATCAAAAAGTAGATCGGGTCCTGATGGTCAAACGGGCCTCCGAAGATGACCATGTTTTTTCAGAAAAATCGCAATGGTACCCGAACGGTACTACTTACGGTACCGAATTTCAATAGGCTTCGGAAGGCTACTGAGGCGCATACGTACCGAAATTTCAGGTCTCTAGCTTAAAAAATGCGACCTGTAGCGTGTTTCATAGGAGCAAATCAAGTTTTTTAAGAAAATTGGCGCTGGTACCCAAACGGTGGCTACCCACGGTACCCAATTTCAACAGGCTTCTGAAGATTGTGGAAACCCATTTTTGTGCAAAATTTCAAGTCTCTAACTTGAAAAATGCGACCTGTAGCGTGTTTTATAGCGATTTCCATATAAAATACATTGTAGTCCAAAAATATCGCGATTTTTGGGCAAAAATTTGTACTTTTTATTGAAACCTATCTTAAACCTATTTCTAGGTACTGTAGAGAAAAACCGTAAATAGGTTATTAAAAGATAATTAAACGTTCTAACTGGATGACGTACAAGGATTTTTAATAATTTTAATAAATAAAGCAACAATTTTAGGTCAAAGTCGGCACTTTTTTAGTAAAATTTAAAAATTCGTGTCATTAAAAGTGCTTAATCTAGCAATTTAAAATTTTGGTAATTAATAAAGCAACTAAGATGTACAATATGCCAGAAACTATTTCAGAATTTTAACTTAATTAAATAAAATGTAAAAAATGTCCCATTTTTTAACAAAAAATGGAAATTTTGAAGCTTTATAAAACACGCAGTATAAAAGGTACGATTATGATTAATATCTCATTTTATATAACTTTTTGTAAAAAATCTAATTCCATTCAAACTTTTTTAATTTAGAGTCACAATTTCAAGAAAAAAAAATTAAAACATACAAAAATTTCAAAATTTTTGTCATTTATTTTTTCATTTGAACATTTCTCACAGAAAATAAAACATTTTAAACAGAGAGAAGACCATTTAGGGACTTTGTGTTCAAAAGACAGTCTTTCATAATCCACTAACTGCATGACGTTTGATTGAACCGTTTTCCGAGTTATTCAAGCCCAAGAGTTGAGTCAATTTTTCTTACAAAAACATAAATAACTCTTTTATTCTTCCAATTAAACCCAAAAAACAATAGGGTTCTGACGGGGACCATTTCTACACTCTACGCAAAATTTCGTTTCGATAAAATAAAACCCTCGACAGATAATTGATTACGCTCACGTCGATTTTGAAAAGTCACATTTTTGCGATACCCTGTACTTAACGTTTTTTTAATTGTTTTGAAATTTTTTCGACAGTTACTCCATTAAGTGGCCAACTTTTCCTGAAAATTTTAAGTTTCCATCTTTTTACCGTTTTTGTTATAATTTTTTTCGAAAATGATGCAAAAGTCAACATGAACAACGACAACAAAAGCACTGCGGTAATATAGACGGCGTCATGGCCGTCTATAAACAATAACTACACACTCAAGTACTTGGTTTAAGTACCTGGTTTAAGCTCCCTTATATATTTTCCGCCAAAGAGTGTAACTCAATTAATCAATATTCCTGAGTAATAAAGTATGCCCCACTCTTCACTGACCAACACGTTTTATGTTAAATAAAAGGGATATACAGGGTGTCCCACCGGGAACTGCTGCGATTGATGTCTCGAAAAGTACGCTTTGAAAATTTTAAAAATTTGGTACATTATATTTTGTGGGGGACATACAACTAAAATATTTTATCAACTCTACCACTTTCCGTTATACCGGACGTTAATGTCAACTTCCTTATTTTAAATGGAACACCCTATATATTATGATTCTGCGTAAAATTCTAAACATAATTTATGTATAATTTTCTATACCTCAGAGTTGGGTCGTATTTGAATACCCAGTATTCTGAATAGTATTCAGAATACATTATGGCAGACTAGTATTCGAATACATTTGTGTGTATGGTATTCGGTAGAATACTTCTTTGGTTAGTATTTGGAATTCTGTATTTGAATACTTTTGAAGTATTTGATGAATACTTTTGAGTATTCGAATACCGGCGTTCAGAATATTCGAATACCAAAATGTGGAAGCATTATTCAAATACCAAAAGTTATTATAATTTGAATACCAAAAGGAAGGAAAAATACAAAAATGAAGAGGACTTTTTTCTCTTCAAAATTGTAGGAGTAATAAAAAAATAGGCGCGTTTTAATCAATGGTTTTTGTACTATTCCATGTTTTTTCCAGTATTCGAATACCGACTCCGGGTATTTCTCCCAAGTATTCAAAAATTCGGTATTCGAATACTTTCCTTTCCGGTATTCCAATACGAATCGATTTTCAGTATTCGACCCAACTCTGCTATACCTAAGTCGAACCGTTTTTGACTTATTTTAAATTTTATGTCAAAAATGACTTTTGCCATTACATCACCATCAACTTTTACTAAACAAAAGCCTTTAATAGAGAGTACCACTTTAGTAGACTGTGTTGATATTTCTCACAATTAATAACTACAGAGTGACACCTCTAAATGTAAGGGTCACAGCTGGGTGCCAATGCAACCGCTACCGCCAGCCAGACAGCCAAGGATCTACTCAAAAGAGGAGGGAGAACAATATATCAAAAAATCAGCCAACCCAATTTTCTTGTTTTCCCGACGTTGCTACCTCCGAAACAAAGTAAAAAAGTTAAGGTTTGTATAAGGATGTCTATTCCAAAAGTTTATAGTTTTCGTAATATTAACGATTTAATATTTATCTATTCTAACAACGCATTTAAGTAAGGGTAGATACGATGCAGTTGGCTGGCCAACTAGAAGCCAAACTAAGCCGTACTTACAAGCATTGTTAGAATAGATAAATATTAAATTGTTATTATTTCAAAAACTATAATGTTTTTGAATAGACATCTTTATACAAACTTAACCTTATTTTTAATGCCTAATAGGATAAGATAATAAAAGATAGGGGTTTTATTTGAAAAATTTGCTTTTAAAGGTATTGTCGTTATAATTTTTAACGATTATTTTAAACCACTCTGTATTTATTTATGGTGAAAGTATCAATACAAACTACTAAAGTAGTTCTTTCTCTACGAGAAACCCAACCCCAACTCATATTAAAGGTTTTTGTTTAGACAAACTTGATGGTTATGTAATGGCTTGCAAACAACATTTTTGACATAAAATTTAAAATAATCTAAAAAATGGTTGGACTTAGGTATAGAATATTTAACATAAATTATGTTTAGAATTTAAGCAAAATCTACAAAATAAATAATATATAGGTGTTCCATTTAAAATAAGGAAGTTGACATTAACTTCCGGTATAACCTGTAGTAGTAGAGCTGTCAATATTTTAGTTGTATGTCCCCTACTGACTTTATAATACTACCAAATTTTTAAAAATTTTCAAGCCCTACTTTTCAAGAAATCGATCGGTACGACACCCTGTATGTAAGAAACTTGACGTGTCCAAGCCAACCAAGGGAAACGCACAAAGCTAAATAATTGGAATAAGTTTAGTGAAAAATAAAAAAAATGTTTTACTAGGTATTTTAGTTTAAATAAAGCACCTGTGCAAATGACATTAGATTGCTCTTTAACAACTGTTCCACCATAGGTAAATAAAACTACTTAAGATATTAAACAATGTTAAAAGAGATTTCTACCGAATTACTATAGGGATTTTTACAACATATTTCCCACCTAAATACTCACTCTGTATAATATACTTATGTCTGTATACAGGGTGTATTATGTCTAGTCAGCCTTTTTTACGCCCACACGATTGTTGCTTTAAAACTAAATTGTTACTTCTTGTAAATATTTAAACTTCTTTTTATTCCCTATAAAACCAAATATTTTTCAATTACTTTACGAGAAATACTCTGAACATACAGTGTGTTTACGTAAGTTGGCGTCATATAGGAAACTTTAATGTTATTAATTTTACGAAAAAAGTTATTCTTTATAAAAGTTCTGCATAGTCCAAAACATAAAATACTAATCGACGAAACAAAATTGCATGTTTAGAGGTAATTTTTAATTATAAACATTTTTCCTTTATAACAATTTGCAATATTAGCTAAAATAGAAAGGTATTTTACTCTGAGCAAGAGTTCAATTTTTGGCCATGCCTCGTAGATGACTAATACAATTTTATATCTGATGATTGTATTTTTAGGTTTTGGAACATGCAAAACTTTTTACAAGGGGATAACTTTCTTGTCATAAAATTATTAATAAAAGTTTCCCATATGACTCCAACTTACATATAGACACATGTATAAGCAAAAACATTTGCTTCTTTTCATTCATATAGTTATAATTTGGTACGTAGATATATTACATAAATATGCATTGTACACGTAAATTTATTATTTTAAACGAGACACTATTTTTACATATTTGAATAGACAATATTATGTTACTTCAGTTGTTACTTTTTGACATTAAACCTTTAAATATTTTTAATTTTAAAGCTAGAGTGCCATGAATGTGATAAAACGACAAATTTTAAATCAATTACTCACGGAAAAGTAGATGTGACAGGCTTTTGTTTTTTATAGTACAGTTGGGTGCATTCTTTTTAGGTGTTAATATTTATGAGAAGTAGTATACTATTTTATTGGTATCAATGACAACGTTTTAAAAGTATGTTAAGGGATTTTTACTAGAATTAGAGTAATTGATGATTATCTTTTATTATTAATATTAGGATAATTTTGCACATTATATTAGAATCATTTTTAATCTCATTTATATTAGAATCATTTTTAATCTCATCATCATCTTTCTCTGTGTATAGTACAGTGCATTAAAGAATGATTTAAATTACCTGTTTTTTAATAGGCAAGATATGTTGTCGTCAATATCACTAAGAGGCGTATCTCATTTTTTTTTCAATTTCACAAGAGTGGTTTAATTATTATATTTCTATAATTTCAAAGCTATAAAAATTTAACTAGCGCCAGCTCGTGCTGATAAGGAGCAACTTTGTTTTAAGCAATAATATCGGTTCTTTTAAAATGAAACTAGAACAATTCTTGCAGCATGTTAAAGTTTGTCCAAAGACTGGCGCTACTGTTAAAACTTCCCATTTGCTTTGACACTGATCCAAAAAATATGTAAAATTCATGTTCAAATATACACAGTGATCTTAAAGTTGAGACATTATTTTAAGACAGGATTCTTTGAATAATTTTAAGACAAAAAGTTAAAATAAACATGTTACCGCAAATTTTTCCTTTTTTAGATACAGGATTTTAACGTTTTGAAAATTTTTAAAAATTTTACAACACCTTTTAGTAAAACATGTTAGTCTAAATATAACCCTTATGTAATATAGTATTTGTTATTGATTTTACATATTGGCTAGTCAGAAATTATAAAACCTAGTTTCAAAAGAATAATGTCATTTATGTTCTTTGTATGGTCCAGGGATATACAATAAATTATGGAAATTTATTTAATCTAAAAAAAACAAATAAAAATTGCATAAAACTAATTGATAAATTAGCTCCTAAATAATATAAATCAAACTGCTAAGTAACAACAGGATTGGGCACAAGAAATTTAATATATTTATCAAAAAACATTTTTTTTTGGAAGTTTGACACTAGGGGTAAACCACTAAGGAACTGTCGTGTACAAGCAGATGGAATTGGGGTAGAATTATGTGAAAATATGTGGGATCGGGAAAGGTAAAGTGAAATTGTGATGGAGTTCTTGAGAAATTGTATAAAATTGTTGTGGAATTGTGATGGAATTGGGATAAAATTGCGTGTAATTATATGTAATTGTAATTCTAATTTCACGTCGTGTCTTGTTTTTCTTCAAATTGAAAGCCTTTTTGTTGGTCTTCAAATTTTCTATGGCAAAAAATAACAAAAAAGACAAAAGGCGAAAAAGAGGCTTTGATCTGCCACCTCATATCATCAATATCTAAAATTAAAGTGGACTTGAAAAAAGGTTCCCAATAAAAGACCAAGAAATGGTGGAAAAGTGGAAGTTTTATGGAATTGTGTAAAATTTTGATGGAAGTTAAAGTGAAAATTGTGGTAGTATACAAAAAGTGGAATTGAGGTGTACATATTTTCGTCAGTGATTTACTCCTTGGTTTATCACTCTGTATCTTGAGAACGAAAAATTTGCGGATCGAACCTATGTTTACATGAAATTTTTAACTTAAAATTACCTAAAAATAACGTCGGTAAAACTTGCATGACTAACCTTTGAGAACACCACGTATATAAATTAAGAATACCTTACCAGTTCTCTAGGATTGTCCTACACACCACTTCCTTTACGCCTAAATTATTAGCCTTTTCATGTGAAAATTCATGCAAGTTCCATGAACATATTCGTATAGCTGTTTCTCCGTTTCGGCTAAATTTAAAAAGCTCATTTACAATAGGCCTGGGTGAATAAGTAGTAAGTAACTCAAAAATGTCAATCATTGAGGACGGGGTCAAATTAGAAGAAACTTGGCTTATTTGTGAAGGTCTAAAAATAAGAACATTACTTAATTTAAATTGTGCAATTGCATTGCATTTTTAAACAATATTTTTCTCCTTTTTTATCATAATTTATACAAATTATGTGTCAGCTATTAAAAATGAGATGTTACTAAATAACAGAAATCTAAACGAACAATACTTAAAATAGAATGTTGTACAAATAGTCAGCATCAGAAAAATTAAACATAATCCCGAATATTTTCGAAGATACAGGGTTTTAAAATAATGTTAAATTTTAGCAGTGTTTTTGTAGGCATAAGGGGCTTATTTACACTTAACTTTATTTAATTAAATAATTTTTTCTAACCAGAACTAACCGGAACTAACAAAAAGAAAGGTGTTTGACTTTTTTGTGCAATTTTTATATTTTCTATAAATTATGCAAGCAAAATACAGTCTTTTTTTCTTTTAATATTTTTAATTGTGCTTAGTTTTCGAGAAACAATAATAATAAAATCCTCTAAACAGCGTGTCCATATACCAAACAATAAACATAAGGATTTTTTAAAATTATTTTTAAAAATATTAACTTTCAATTAGGTAACAACACCAAGAAATATTTATTTAAACAATACAGCGTGTCTTCGGAAGTTTTTACCAAATGGAAAACTATTTAATTATTAACTTAACAAAAAAATGTGCCACTTCATAAAAAGTCCTGCTTGATGAGAAAATACATTTCCACAAAAATAACTGTATATTAGATATACAGGGTAGCTTAAAAAGACTTTTTACCAAATTAATATTTAGGGTATTTCCTAACTACGGCACAAAACTTTAAAGATTGATTGCTTATGTCATTTTATGAAAAAAGTTCCTATGAACATGTCCGGAGTTACTTCATTTTTAAAATGCAGGGCGTTAAAGTTTTAAAAAAATATATATTTTATTAATATCGTAAATACCCTTATTTGGTTAAAATTTGGTACATTTGTTCGATGTAATAAAGCACTTGTAACTGCCTTTTCATATTAGGAAAAGACAGAAATTCGGGCGACGGATCAACGCTATCGAAGTGTATGAAGTCTTTAGAGACCTTCCATACGTAGAGAACGCGAAAAGTCAGCAAACTCAAAGGCTTTGTATAATTTTTAATCACTCTGTTCGTCGAAACCGGCTTAGTGTGAAAAGGCGCTAAGACTTTAACTAGATTGCCTTTATTGGGTTCAGTAGCGTCTCAGTGGGCAGAATAGCCAATATTATTGAGAGAAAAATGTGCGCAACTGGCTTTTTACCTAATTTTATATTATTTCCTATAAAGCAACTAAAAATACAACTTTTTTTGAAGTACATTTTTTTTACTGGTTTCGTATTTAAGATATTTATAAAATACGATTGACGCCCAGTATCTCAGAAACAAAGCAACTCCGGACATATGTTTATAGGAACTTTTCTTTATAAAATTATATAAGAAATCACCTTTTAAAGTTTGGTACCGTAGTTAGAAAATAACCTTTATTTTAATTTGAAGACAGTTAATTTTTAGGCCACCCTGTACATCCAACCTTCAAATATTTTTGTGAAAATGTATTTTCTCACCAAACAGGACTTTTTATAAAGAGGCACTTTTTCTCGTAAAGTTAATAATTAAAAAGTTTCCCATTTGGTAAGAACACGCTGTATAAGGAGCTCCAAATCAAAACGCAGTTTTTGGTGAAACACAATTTTAGAAGTATCTCACATTTTTTACTCCACGTTTTATTATTTATGTTTAAAACATTTTTTTACCTAAATATATTATATAATAGATATTTATACATAACATATTTTAATTATTTTTTTCAAAAAATCTACAAATAGAAAACGCGCAGTAGAAATTGTGAGGTATTCTAAAAATTGTGTTTTATCAACAACCGCGTTTTGATTTGGTGCTCCTCCTATAACATTTAAACTAACGAATTTAACCAAATTAACTGTTTTAAAATTTTTTCATATGTATCTTGGATGATCCAGGGATATGTAATAAAGTGTATTCAGAGTTGGGCAGAATACTGAAAATAGGTATTCGAATACGAATACGAATACCGGAAAAAGAAAGTATTCGAATACCGAATATTTGAATACTTGGAAGAAAAAAGTATTCGAATACATGAATACCCGGAATCGGTATTCGAATACTGAAACCGAGAAAATTCGAATACTACTAAACAAAACCTATGACAAAATTGAAGCGGAAAAAAATAAAAGGTCCTCACCTCCTTTTTCTCCTATTTTTCTTTCCTTTCGTTATTCAAATCATGACAATTTTAGTATTCGGATACTACTTACACTTTTCGGTATTCGAATACTCAGAACACCGGTATTCGAATACTCAAAAAAATTTTCGTCGAATACTTCTAAAGTATTCCAATACAAAATACCGAATACTGAGAAAAATAATATTCTGCCGAATACCGAATACCAAACACACAAATGTATTCGAATACTATTCGAATACCGACAAAAAGTATTGTGAATACTATTCAGAATACTGAGTATTCGATTACGACCCAACTCTGGGTGTATTTTATTTATTTTTCTGGAAAACTTAGCAAAATATAAAAAAACAGGAGAAGAAAAAGCTTTATTTTTATTTACCTAATCTAAATAAAATATAAAAATTGCACTGGACCTAACAGATTTATTCCAGTTGGGGATAAACTAGCCTTTTAATACTTCAAATAATACTGCCAAATTTTATTCAAACCGATTAAGGAATATTTAAGATATTATTAAATATCCATTTTTTTTGCAGTTTAACACCCTGTAGTTTGAAAACAGTGCATCTCCAAACCTATGTTTATGTAAACCTTATTTCATAAAGTTAGCCTATGAATAAGCCCTTTATTTTTTACCGCAATTAGCGAACACCCTGTACAAGGTGTTTCAAAATGTAGTGAAGAAAATTTAATGGTAGGTTCTACTACTAAAAATATGAAAAAAAAATCATATTACCATACCTGCGGAAGTGCATTATTTCCCAGAAACTTAAAAAAAATTACTGGATCGTATGGAAGTAGGTACTAATACTACTAAGTATAAGCAATAACTTCGTAGATTTACTTCAAATAAAAGTACATACTCACATCCGGTAGCACTCTTGCTGAACAATTCTTTAAACTGAAGTAGGTACTTTAACATGAAGCATTTATGTCTACCGTGTATTAGATTCTTTTAAATAAGATATATGTATGTATACTTTTCCTTTCTGGTTATATTTTTAAACATCTCTAGAAAAAATTAACACAGTCGCCAAAAAAACAGTGCAACCCAAAAACTTCTGTTATCTTGTATTTCTTATTTATTTGCATTTCGTGTTAGCCCAGACGACATTAATAGTTATATTTTAAATTATTTCTATAAAAGACCTATAATAGTGAGTAATATACAGTGCATTCAAATTAAAACGAGCTACCCTAAATAATTCCGTTATTTATACACTTAAATAAAAACCCTGATACACGTAAAGTTTTATTTTTAGGAGGACACATTATTGTGTCAAAATTTACTTGTTCATCAGGGTTATCCCCTCACCAACACAAACATCAAAAGCTTAAATGGAAAGGGCGTTTGAGTGGTACCTTATCTTAAAGGGTTTTTAATTATCTTTTTAATGGTATTTACTTTTTTAAAATCGGTTTAGTAGTTTCTAAAAAATTAACCCTAAATACCGAGGTCCCTAGCGAGTGGTTCACCCCTATAACTTTTTGATTGTTTAAAATGTCCAAATAAAATTTGGTACGTAGGTATATCACATAAATGTGCATTGTTTCACGAATTCAGTTGTTTTATATTACGTCCGGTTTAGCCGGAAACGACCTAAACTTTCTTATTTTAAATGAGACACCCTCTAGACGTTTTGAGTATAATAACGTAACAGTTGCATTCATTACACTCTAGATTCAAAATTAAAAAATTAAAATTTAGAGGTTAGATGTCAAAACGTAGCAAACTGAGTGTCATTTTACTCGGCATGTCATTTTCTATTCAAATTAGTAAACAGTGCCGGATTAAGACTTCGTGATGCCCTAAGCCCACGACCCCTATGGTCCCACATAGACAAAAAATTTCAAGAAATTTTTTGAGTTTATGACGACCATTGCAAAAAAGTTACGAATTGAAGGACTTTATCTGACCAAAAATTTTTGACGAATGTGATATATCTACGTACCAGATTTAACTTTGATATTTTAATCAATAAAAAAGTTATAGGGCTGAGCCACTCGCTAGGAGACCCCGAGCAGTTTTTAAAAACTTTTGAAAGTCTAAAGTTTAAGATAAAAAAATGGCAACGGCAATAAAAAAAAGATGTGGCGATAAAATAATTAACTACTATATACAACAAAAACACATACACAAATTACATGCGGTGTATCAGTTAATCAAAGACAAACTTTTGTAGTTATAATCTATTTTAACTTGTTTATTAACATCTTTTAAATGTATCGCGTATGTTAAATGAAACAGATATATGCAAGTTTTTAAAACAAAAAAGGAATACAATTATAAATATAAGTGGCTCCATAACAATCAAATTAAAAGGATTTTGATTAATGGATGACATTTAATGTCAGTTTGATAGTTTAATCTTAAAATTATAAATATACAAAGTTTTTCTGTACATTTCTTTATCTGCAAGCGAAAAAATAATTTAAAAGTCCTAATATTTAAATATAGAAGTATTTATTTACGCAAAAACCGCATCTCGAATAAAGAAAAGTCAAGAAATCAAATTTGTTTTCAAATTAAAGAGATATTGTTCTTTAAGCAGTAGTAAGTTCCGGAAAAATTGAGACTAGATGCATCTTGATATAGTACCTACTTCAGTTTTAAAGTAAATACTTTGAAATAAATGCTTATACTTGAAGTATTAGCACCTCACTTCATTTTATTCAAACCATCAATATCTTGAAGTAGGTATACTTTATCCAACTTTGATCAAATTCGGTAGTGTTATTTTTAATATTTAAATACTAATTTAGCTCTAACTTAAATAAATTTATTCAATCAGTGGGGTCCCAAGCGCTACCTAAACGAACATAATTGACAAAATGTATGCTTACTGACTTTTGTGCAAGATGCTTATTTTATATGGATTAAGGAGTAAAAAACAACAGCTGTTTGCTATATACTTTCAATATTTTTCGTATTTTGTTTAGTTTAAAGAAAAAAAAATACAATTCACCTAATTGCATACCCCTGGACTACACAAGAAACAGGGAAAATTTTGTTTCCCAAATATTTTTAAATATTGTTTTATTATAAATTGTATTTACATTAACTACAAAGACTAAAATTAAATGCCATATTTTACACACACATTTAAACTAAGGATTTTTTTTTTTGTGTGTGTTTTTAAAATATACCCATGTTTTTTGGGTGGGCCAGGCATATGAAATATTCGTTGAAGTTGAAGTATGTCTCGAGACGCCACTGGATTAGGAAAATATCATTAAGTCAGACCTAAGTCGGCCTTTTAAAATATACAAATTACACTGCCAAATTTCTTTAAAATTGGGAAAAAAATTAAGATAACAAAAAAACGATGTTTTTTAAACTTTAACACAATTTATCTGGATAACTATGCATTTCGGGACCTATGTTTATATGAACTTTTCTTCACATTTTCTGATGTACAATCTGCTGTCTGTTAAATTTTCTTAACACTATTCTGTAACATCCTGTATAAACAAAATTATTACTGGACAATCGCATTCTAGAATAATGTCAACACTGCATGACACTTTTATGCAGGGTGGCTCTTTGAAAACGAGTTAATTTTGGGCACTCCAGCAGCGGGACTTTGTGTACCGTAGTATTCTACAAATTGACTTCATTCTACCTCGCTCGCACTCTGTGTTTAAGAAAACACGCTTGAAGTCGATCAAATTGGTCGCCTATAAGCGAGGTCTCCGAACGTGTCGAATTCTACCAAAATTTTAAAAAAGTCGTACATAACGCTAAAAGAAATTTAGGTGTTCGTTAGTTTGCTGTGATATATGTATATATATATATATATTTATTTGGTTGTATTTTATTGTTTTTTTACAATGATATAAAAATATAATTTTATAATTTTTAGTTCTAGCCATGTGTTTACAGTCCAACCAATGTGACCTTGATTTTTGCAAAGATTTACAATTGTATAAAGCTAAATCGGTATTGGTTTTTAGTTTAGATAAATTGGTCACATATTTTTGCTTTACTGATTAAAATTATTCATAGTAGGGAACATTAGCTAGTTATTTGAAAAAAAAGGTTAAGTTAATCTTCAGAAAAAATGTAATTTTATAAAAGGAGGGAGTATCCGATAGACATAATAACTGCTAATTCCATAGTCCAAAATTGACTCCAAGAGTAAATGAGAATAAAATTAAATAAAAATCGATTAAAAACCTAACCCTTTTTCTTGTTAAAAACAATAATTAAAAACTCAATTGCTCAATAATGATATTTCGTAAATCTAATTTGCAATAGCTGTATGTGTGTCCTTTTTCATCTTGCACAGATAAACAGAGAAGTAGTAGTACACATATAGACATTTTACGAACATTTCCGATGTTTAGTCTATTGTGACACAGAGTACCAAAAGTGCAAGTATCGACTTCTCGAGTAGAAATCTCAGAAGGTGTAAAATTCTATAGAGCACGGAGTTCCGCTGGAGTCCCGCTGCTGGTCATTTTAGGAAAATTGCTCAGACACGTCAATTTTTGATTTTAGGGAAAACATTTTTGTCACTTTCACCCCTGAACAGCAACCCTCTAGCAAGGGTAAGACTAACCCCCAAAATGTTGAAATGTAAAAAGGGGGTCAAGTGATACTTTATTTTAAAGATCTCTCAACCCTGATTATAACTGTCAAGTTTGAAGTTCTATTTTATCCATTGATTTCTGGCGAGGGTGAGATTCACCCTTAACTTTTAGGCGTAAAGGACACCCTCGTCAGTCCCTTAGTTTAAAGTAGCTTGTCCTTACAGTTAATATAATATTATTCATTAAAAAAATATAACAAGCTTTCATATCAACGGTTATAGTAGCAGAGATTCAAACTCAACAGTTGTAATCAAGGTCGATCGGAATCAGGCATTTTAAAATAAAGGTATCATTCGACCCCTCTTTCCAATTAAGATTTTGGTGTCAAACCTAGATTTATAGTTTGGGGTTTCCGTTTTCGTTTGCCGTTTGACGTTTGCAATTCACAGATGAAACAACGACGCGACTTCCATTGATCAATTTATACATTCTGTGAACCGTTTCTGCTCGCCGTTTGACCTGATCAAATTTTAACTTTTTCTGTTTGACATTGACATATAACTTGTATTTGTTAACCTTTAAACAATTCTTAAAAATTCACATGTATGCATCGGTAGTGCTGAACAGCAAACTATAAATTCATCATATCAGAAACCAGAAACGTCAAACGGCGATCGGTAACGAAAACGTCAATCTATAAATCCAGCTTTTAGTCTTACCCCGCTAGACGGTTTGCAGTTCAGGGGATAAAAGTAACCAAAAAATGTTTCCCCTAAAAATCAAAAATTGACAGGTCTGAGCATTTTTTCTTCCTTAAATGAGCTGGAGTGCTCAAAATTAGCTCTGTTTCGTTTTTAAATTGCCACCCTGTATAATAATTGAGGAGCTCCAAATCAAAACGCACTTTTTTGATAAAACACAATTTTAAAAGTAAAGGGTTTTCCATTTTAACGCTCGATGTTTGACAACGACGCATGACCAAAGCAAGAAGCCGTTAAATTCGGGCGGATTACTCAGTCAGTACTGACATTTTACTATAGAACGCTACACGATTGAACAAGGCGTAGAAATCGTTAAAACTTCTTATCAAAATCAGTGTTCAGTTCGCTAAACATTCCGTGCACTGCGTTTAATTTATGTTATTCTCGCCTAAGTCCTGCGATTTAACTCCGTTGAATATCTTCTTGTGGGGCTACACCAAATCTCAAGTACATGCGTACAAACCACAAACTATTGCCGCCCTAAAGGTTAACATAATTCGCACCATTGGTGAGATTGGGCAAATTGGACAAATTTGTGTCCGAATTTCATCGAAAATTAGATCTCTAGGATTCGAATGACTCAGCGAAACCGTGGCGGTCATTTGGCTAATATAATTTTTAAAACTTAATGTCATCACATATGCTTTAAAATAAAAATACAGACCACTGCAATATAAGTTTCAAAATTTGTTTTATTTTCATACAAAGAAAGAGCGCTGAAAATGGAAAACCTTTTAACTAACAATTTTACACAGAGTGTTATTATTTATGGTTAAAAAGTTTTTAATTGAATAATATATTACAAAGGGCGGTACTTTAAAACCCTACCTAAATACCTGATTTGGATGGCTATATTTCCTAAACTAATAAGGTTAGATATAATTATTGTGGTATACTCTTAAAGGTCTTAAAGGTCTTAAAGGTTTAAATATCTTTTTAATGGAGAAGATATAATATACAGGGTGCGTCATTAAAAAAATATATACTTTTTGTCCCACCCTGTATATTATTACTAATATCACCATTAAATATATCTTAAAAGAGCTTTAAGAGAATATCAGATTACGTATATACCCTAACTTTATTAATTTCTGGAAATATGGTCATCCAAATCAGGAATACAGGTAATTTTCAAAGTATCGCCATTGTGTAGTAAGTAAACGTTTTGACTTTATGTTTTGGGGTTATAAATTACTCATCAGGAACTTTAAAATGATGTGCCACAAGGAACCCCTTTAACTTTTTTTTTAAATTGCGCCCAACTCTTAGTTTAACATTTTTATATCTGTCATTTTTTGCCTGAAATTTGGTTTATGTTGTCTTACTAAAGTCCTCAAATTTTTATAAAAAGTACCACACAATTTAAAAGTTGGGAAGGGGTCCTGACTTCAGACAAGCACTGTATATTAATATAACATACATTAAAAAGCTTCTTTTAACATTCATAAATAGAAAATGTGAAGTAGTTTTGTGAAAAACTGCGTTTTGATTTGGAGCTCCTTAATTATGGTTTATGCACTAAAGCATTCTTATAATTGGGCCAAAGGTATAAAAAAGTAATTTTCACATGTAATACCACTAGTGCCAACTTTGATTACAGAAAATATTTTAAGGCCACAAATATTTTGAAAATTATCTTGAGCTGTAGGCGATTATATTCTTCTTAATTTAACGTTTGTAACTTTGACATAAGCTTTAAAATTATACCTAAAAATAAATATTTTTTACCAATTGTAGTTGCAAATGTATGTAATTTTAGGGCTAATCATTGTTTATTCTTTTCAATTATATATTACTTATATTACTACAGTTTGTAAAAATAATTTATTTTCATTTTTTTAGACCCATAGGTACCTTGCTTTCATTCGCTCTTCACTGGTGCACCGGCCCATTTATGAAAAAAGTTTTGTGTATCTAGGGGCATGTTTTTTGACCCGCTAAATCCAAATTTTAAATTAGTTTAGGCCGTTCACCTTCAAATTTTAAGTAAATTGCAAAAAACTGTAAGAAATAGCGAAAATGTTTACCCATTTTTTACGTTTTTTGCAATTTACTCGAAATCGGGACTCGTTCGGCCTAAACTGATTTGAAATTTGGATTCAGAGGGTCGAAAAACATACCCGTAGATAGGTCACGTCCGATGCACATCAAAAAAATTTTTTCTTGTGTGTCGGTGTTATGTATGTGAATGACAGACAAGGCGTCAAAACAAATTCAATGATTATATAAAAAGATTTCCACTATAATTCACTTTAGGGTACCCAAAGCAGGAGAAAAAAATTCCCGATAAATACTTGTGTTGTCATGGTAATGCAACCAAAACTACACTTTTGATTGGTCAAAACACAGTGGTGTGGAATGTTCAAATCCAAAATTTCTTAATTTTAAGTGGATAATTAATATTTCTATGTCTACCTATGAATATGTCCGTTTACAGGCTGAACTGGTGTAAATCCATTGGTAAGTATGCTGGGTCTTGGAATGACAGGTTCAGAGTTATCATCGTCTTCATCACCTATCGTTAAATATCTGGCAATATTATCAAGTCGCATTCGATTAATATGTTTAACTTTCAGTAGATCGTCAATCTAAAATAAAGAAAATATATAAATTGATATTAATAATTAAATTGTTTTTGCAAATATTAATTTCCTTTGACATCTACCCTTAACTTACATATTTTAGCATTTAGCATAAGGAATTTGGGGTGTTTCTGTGTACCATTAATTAGGGGACACCTTGTATACAAACCATTTATTGCTTGTCATGTTTATATTTCATAATAAAAAGTCATTTTACAGAGCCACTAGCGTAACAAGGAGGGGGCAGACTGCACCGGGCCCCCGATAAAAAGGAGCCCCAAAAAGGATAAAAGGGACCCTCAGATGTTTAAAAAGAATATACTGTCCGAAAAACACAGAACATGGAATCACTTAATGGTTATATTTTTACCTGAAGACATTTTTTTCATCAAAAATTTTTATGCCAGAAAAGTAAGTACTTACTGTGAAATAAAGGGTCCCACTTACAATTTCGCCCAGGTCGCTTTTACTAAAAATAGAAGTGGCAACACTAGCATTGGGAGTTTAAGTTCTAAGAAAAAAATGACTTTTTATCATAACTTTACCTCTACTCCAGATATTTTCACAAAGTTTGGTTTGGAAAGAAACTCGGAAAGAAAGCATTTTCAGACACAATTTTATTTGATTTTTTTTAAATTTCTTGCATTGTATACAGTATTAAATAAAAGGCAACAACTGTATATATTTTTTATTTAGCTCAACAATACCACAGAATGTGCTGAATTAAATTTAGCCCCCATAAAATCAATTAAATAAGTTGGTTTTAAAATATTAAGTGAAAATGGCATAAATAAAATCAGTTTAACACGTTTTATAAACACCATTTTCTTAAGGCCCAAAAGCTTTATAATTAATTATATTTCAGTTCAAAATGTAAATGAGTTTTTGCAATTGCAACTTGTTTATTTATAAATTGTTTTTTGTGCTTACTTTCTAAAAATTATATGAGTAATTTTTTTTCATTCAAGCGTTCCAAATAGACATATTTTTTCTTCTAGTCAAAATGGTATTATTTTATACTTATGCTGTTTTTGAAATGAACAATTAAATTTTGCTTTATAAACCATGCCATATTCATCTATATTTTAATACTAAGAGCAGCCTTATAATACCTTGTATACTTTATTAAAATTTAATATGCTTTAATATTTTTAAAAAAGAAAAAAAATTATCACTTTACCTTTTTAAACCTTCCTTTCTTATTTCGTTGAAATAGAATTCCAGCTGCAATTTCTTGAGTTATACCTGGAATACTTTGCAATTCAAAGACTGTTGCTTTATTTATATTGGTTAGTCTATTTGATCTATTTGTCATTCTAGAATCAGAACTTTTTAGGCTATCATAACTGGGTGCTCTTGATGAAGCACAACTTTGATTTTTTCTTGATGAAACAGCTATTTCTTGTCTCATTAAATCCAATTTATGAGCACCTATGCCTCGAACTAGTGCTAAGTCTTCTACTTTTCTGTATCTGCCTATAGCTTTTCTGTGATCTACAATATTTTTAGCAATCTCTCGATTTACTCCAGGTAATGTCATTAATTCCTCTTCTGTAGCTATATTTATGTTTAATAATTCCATACCTTTATCATTTTCTAATACAGCAAAAGTGTGGCTTAAGGCATTTTTGTTATTTGATCTTTTAACAAATGATCGTAATGATTTTCTGCGACCTTTGGGTAGGCTAACATTATGTCCCATGGTTTGTAAATTTAAAACCATTTAACTTATTACCCTTATTTGACCTTTGCCTCCGCCTATTAAACTGAATTATCTATTTTCACAGGTATATCTATAGGATATTTAACATTGTGTCGAATATAGTGATAATAATACTGACTTTGTTACAGCTGTCTACCAACATTGAACTTTGATCGTATGAATATCTTTACAACTCAGAGATATATGCCAGTTTATTGTATTTATTTTAGATTTTTTCTATATTTCATGAATTTGGAAAATCGACACCTTGAAGGTTATGTCTTATCTTATGTCAGAAAAATGACAATCAGCTGATTTATAACGAAAACCATTGGTGGCTGCTTGGAACTAAGGCAAATTTCGGCAGGTCTTCGTAACCTGTCGGCACTTTTTGCACTGAAGATAATGACTGAGTACAATTAATTAGTTTAGTCATAGAGTAAAGAAATTATAAGAGTTTTCATGGAATAGCCGATTTAAGGACAGGTCATGCGAAAACTCCCAATATAATTTTATTCGTTTCTCGTTGAAATACCGCCAGTTAGTCATTTCAGTAAGCTTACGTGTCTCCCCACCGCTGATGTTACACGAGGCGAGGCTTCGACCGACGCATTTAATGTGTAAACTGGAAAAATGACAAGCCTGCCGCAAAAGCGGTACAAAAATTTTAGCATTAGATTAGAATATGGCCGGGATAACCCATGCACTGAAGCCGCTCGGCTTATTGTGCGCCCTGTCTTTACGTCTGGGTGATGTCAGCCAGACGGGACCTACAACTTAACGTGAATTCCGAACCACGGTCCCATGAGCGACAACTTAAGACCTCGTCCCCAACTAGGGGGCACTACTGAACCTACCAACTGAGTGGGGTCCGCATGTCTACGGTTGCGCAGGACACGGCAAAGTGTGTTCCGGCGCCCTGGTCCTTTGGTGGCCTTCAGCGTCGATGCATTTTGCATTTTGTCCGTCTGGTGTTGAGCTAACCACTAAATTTCCGACCAACTTATAAATAAGTATTTGGCTTCAGCAGGATTCGAACCCACCTCACGTCCGTTGTGCACTCAACGACTTAACGTCTTACACGCTAAGCCATCCCCGGACAAATTTTAGCATGCCATGGTTTCTCTTATCCGTAGGTATGTTACTTTATGGTTTAGCTCAAGGAGTAGGCCGAGTTTATAAATCAGAATATGAAGAAATTCTCTAAAATCCAAAACTTAAGACTATTATTTTTATTTATTTAATGTAATTTATTAGGCAACATAATACAATACATATATATGCTCCTAATGGGCCATCGACCTAGGTCCTTCAGCCCTTGGGGTGTAACATATTTTTAACAGGTAAACATCATATGAACACAGATTTAAAAAAAAAAAAACTTATATGAAATATTAAAGAAATGGAGAAAAAAAGTCAATAATCAATCACTCATTGCAAGTAGGGCCTCTGCCAAAGTAAAAAGGCTGGATATTTTCTAGCTGGTCTTTGGTTTTGGTCTCTCTCGATACATAATTCCTGTATCATCGTAAGTGTTTTTCTTTTTCTTGCAAACCTAGACGTTAATGTGGTAAGTCTTTCTGTTATTGGTTCGATATTAGTAGCATCATATAACATCTGGTTGGATGGGTTATGCAGGGGTTATTTGGGTGACGCATTTTAGTAATACTTCTTAGGGCTGTTGTTTCTGCTGTTTCTAAATTTTTCAAAGCTGTTCTTCTGCAATTAATGTACATTGGGTGCATATATTCTAGCAGAGGTCTGCACACTGCTTTGTATATGTGAGCTGCGGTTTTTCGTAGAAATGCCTCTATTTTTATATGTTAAACCTCTAAAGTGCCTGGCCCTCTGAATACACTTATGTTTAACAGTTTTGGAGTGTGAATTAAAATTCATTTTATTATCAATTTCTACACCTAGATATTTAACTGCAGGTTTAGGATTTATAATTTGGTTATTAAGAGTTATTCTCCGGAGACTGGTTGTTGCAATTATGGTTAAAAAATATTAGTTGACACTTTCCTGGATTTGCCTTAAGTCGCCAAGTCCGAAACCATTTTGATGTTCCATTAACAAGCTGTTGCAGTGCTTCTCGTGTTGTCTGCATCGAAGAATTGTGAGAAATAAAGGGCTGTATCATCTGCAAACTGTAGTATATAGCTGCTGTTGGAAACTTGTCTATTTTGGTCCAGCGAATATGTCATAACAGAACAGGTTATATAACAGAGGGAGAGTGGTGACCCTTGAGGAACTCCTTGTTCTGGATAGAATGGTTGAGAAATTCTACTGTTTATTCTGATTTTTAATGTTCGCTGGGAAAAGAAATTCTTTGATCAGGAATATTAAATTTTTGAGGCAATGCATTAAGTGAAGTTTGTACAAAATCCCCTTATGCCATACACTGTCAAAAGCCTTGTTAATGTCCAGTAATACCGCGGCACTGTGTTGTCCTTTTAGTTTTGCTGTCTGTACATTTTGATATAAATATAGTGAGCGGATGCAAAGTAGCTGCCTCTTCTGTGAAGCCAAACTGAAATGATGGAATATTCGCTTGTAAAGCTTCTTGAAGCATTATTCGGATTATTATTTCGAAGTTTTTACCTATTACTGGTAACATCGTAATTGGCCTATAGCTTGATGGTCTGCTTAAATCCGTGTTGGGTTTAGCAATGGTGATTATAATGCCTTGCTTCCAGTAGGTCGAAAAGTAAGATTTTTAGACAGAAATTATATATTTTGATTATATAACGATGGATATCTATATGAAGTTTTCTTAAAACATTCTTGGAAACATAGTCAATTCCAGGTGCTGTGCTTTTGCCCATATTCAATACGTGGAGATATTTTTTCCTCTGAGATAAATTGTTCTTCAGAATCGCATGGGGAGTTTGAAAGAATTCCTCATACCATCTGTTAACTTGGTTATAGATGTCTCTGTCAAAAGTCGGATCGTTATCCTCTTTAAATGCTTTTTTAAAGTGTCTTGCAAATAGTTCTGCCTTTTCTGCCTCGTCCTCTACTGCTTGGTCATTGTCATCAATTAAATCGGGGATTTGGTACTTCGTTTTTATATTTTGACAGTTTTTGAATCTGTTGCCAGTAGGTTTTCCTTGTTGTCTATTAATATCGTTACAGGTCTGTAACCATCTATGTTCCCTATACTGTGTAATTAATTGTTGTATATTTTTATTATATGAATTTATACTCCTTTTAAGAGTTGGGTTGTGGTTGTTTTGATATTCCCTTAGCATTTTTCTTTTATGTTTTATTAAATTTACAATAAATGGCGGAAGTTGGTGAAAAAAGTGTCTAGTTTTATATTTTGGTGAAAATTGTTCTATGGCATCCGACAGTGTGTTGTTAAATTCTTCAATTGTGCTATCATTGATATGTTGGTTCTTGTTGATAAATAATCTCATATGGTCTGTTACTTTAGCTACATCACATTTGTCATAGGCAATTTGTGTGTTGTCTGACGTACAGGTAATTTTTGTTTGCATATCAATATCAATTTGTAACGCTAGGTGATCAGATCCTAGATCAGCAGTAGGCTGAATGTTAATTATATTTTTCTCCAAATTTCTTGTATAAAATATTAGGTCTGGGGTGCTGTCTGGATTATTGGACATTAGAAATGTGGGAGGTGTAGAAGCCTTTTTGAACACAGAATTTTTAATAAAATTGTTAATTTGCAAGTTTTTTCGTCTATTTTTACCTGGGTTGAAATCTCCTATAATGATACAATATTTGAATAGTGTAGCTTTTGTAAAAATATTTTCCTCAATTTCTGTAGCTGCTGGGTGTATATAAACCAAAATAATATGTAAACGATCGTCAAGAAATGGTACAGAAAAATGTGTTGCTTCACTTAACTGATTATTCACTCTTGGGGGTTTTCCTTTCTCATCTTTAAATTTGGATCCACTTGAATAAGGCTGCCACCTCTTGTGTTTATTAGTTCATTACCATTACGTTGTAGTATTGTCCAATTTTTATAGGCGGTGTTACTGCGCTGGTTAGTTTTTGATTCAACAAAAAGTGCACAGTTGATGTTGTTTTGTTCGATATAATAGTTGATAAGATGTTTCTTTGGACAGTAACTGTTTATATTGGCATATATAATTTTAAGCATCATTAATCAATGCTGGCACTACTTCTCCTTGTCTGGTTTCGGTGGGCGAAGTTGAGTTTGGATCATTTAAATCAAACATAAATATAAAGGCTCGATTTCCTCCTGGAAACACAATACATGTGTCTACATTATATTCCTCTATAAACCTTTTTCTTAATTTAAGCACAAGTTCTTCTCTGTTTGTATTTTTTGGTTTGTTTAGTTGATGGATGTATGTGTTGATGATTGTATCATGTATAGTGATTGGTGCATGTATTCTTGAACTACATCGAGTTTGTTCAGAAAGCTCATAAGATTTTTTATTTAATGATTTTATTTGTATATTCGGTATCCCTGCAATGGGACTGGTGGGTCTTTTGGGACATTTAAACTGCCATGCTTGGTGATCTTCTGCTCCACATGCATTGCATTTTATTGGTAGATTTGATTGGCATTTAGAAGTTGCATGGTTTTTTCCACACTTGTTACAAGATGTTGGTGCTTTACAATCTTCAGTTTTGTGTGTAAAAAGTAAGCATTTCGAGCAGGGGATTGGTGCTGGTTTTGGTGGGGCACTGGGAAATGCCTTATAGTGTCTGTTTTTGTAGAAAAGCCCGTGATTTATAAGTTTTTCATATGCTTGTATATCACCTGTTATTATTCGAACCAATGATGTTGCTTTGCCAGTCGCTCTTGCTATAATTCTTTTACAGAAGCGATGTGTTATGTTGATTTCATTAAGAAAGTCTGAAATTTGTTGGTCTGTAATGAACTCTTCCATGTTATGTAATACTGCAGAATATGTTTCTACTTGCTGAGGAATATTGGATTTTCTTACATTGGCAGTTGTTTCTATAAATTCCGTAATTAAGTGGGTGTTTTTTAGTTTTTGTAAAGTTTCTTTTAATTTATCTTTGTTAGTGTTAGATTTTAATAAAAATCCTTTTTGTGTTTTCAGAATTACATCTTTGTTTTTCGGCTGTTCTTTTTCCCAAATATCGGCCAGTCCAATCCTGTTAATGTTTTCCTTAGTATTTATGTAGTAAAGATATTTATAAAGTTCATTGTTGTATCCTCTTATCTTAAGGTTAAAATTTGTACCTGCATTTATCGTTTTTTTGCGTTAGGATTGTTGTTGCTGATAAGGTTTGCCTGGCTTGTAGATTATTTACTTTCGTTCGTTTTGGTTTTTTTTGGGGTTTGTAATGGTGATACGGCTCCAATTATCTCCTTAATCTGTTCTCGTGTGACATTTGGGTTTGATCTTTTTCGTTTTTTGTATTCCGCGATCATCCAATTTAAATTGTCATCGTCGTTATCTTCGGTGTCACTCATATTTTTAGCAAAAAAAGGAAGGAATATGCTAGACTTTATTCCAAAACAAAAAACAAAACTTAAGACTAAAATAGGAAAAAATATTAATTGCTCATGTGCCATAAAAAGGTTAAATCCGGTAACTCCTTTTTATTCAAGTTTCATTACTTATTTTTTGTTATATGTAGGTAATAATTCCCACCAAAAAATTGGTAAATTAGGTTAGGTTAATACTATTACTAATATTAAAATTAAATTCTTATTTATAAACTCGTTTTGCGGAGCGGGTAATTACGTAGAAACCGGCCGCAACTCCGATTTTGACAAATTTGGTATACGATTTTTAGTCGGAAACGTTTCGTTTCCAAGATATCAATCATCAAAGTTGGTATTTGAATTAACCTCATTTTCACTGTATTTCCCCTTCTTTTTACACACAACTCTTGAATTTAAGTTTTTATTTTATTTTCACCTTCTAAAACCCGGTTTTTCTATGTATTTAACACTTTTTATGAAATAAATTGGAAAGGCTCCATTTAAAAATGCAGCAAGCCATGCATAAAACTGCTCCGGCGCATTCAACATAATTTAAAACGATTGAAAGTGAAGGTACCCAATTTAATTAAAAAAATGTGTAAAATACGTGCAAAAATGCGGTTTTAAAAGGTGAAAATTAAATATTGTTTACCACTTTAACTTAAAATTAAAAATTGTGTGCAAAAAACGGAAGAATATAGTGAAAATGAGGTAATTCAAATACCAACTTTGACAATGGATATCTCGGAAACGAAACGTTTCCGACAAAACATTCGTGATTAGCGCTCCAAAACCGCCGTATACCAAATTTTGTCAAAATCATTACGGCCGGTCTTTACATAATCACCGCGGAGCGTGTTATAATTAGTCAATTTCAAACTACATATGCAAAATTGATCAATTAGAACACGTTACACAATAAGCAAATCGTTTTTCGCAAGAATATAAACTTAGCTCTGTAGCAGGTTGTAATATACGAGTGTTTGAAAAATCTACTCCTAGGAGTAAACAGTTTTCAATACTTAATGGCATCAGGGACTCATAACAACAATAAGTAACCCTAAATATTTTATTTTTAAACGATTTATGGGCGATGCTAATGGCTGACATAAACAACATAATTTTTGACATCAGCAAATGCTCCGGGAGCAGGTCACTTCGATATGACAGTAAACAGCTTATATTGTGACGTCATGGGAGTTCTTTTAACCTATTTAAATTTAAAAACTTAGTTTATACAATTGCTTAAGTCTTTTTAATCCACTATTTACTCACAAATATAAACACGATTAACACGATTTTTACAAAACCATAAATAAATAACGACATTTTTTAAAAAGGATATCCTTGACGTCATATCTATCGTCTGTTAAATAAAAAGTTAGGCCACCTTGTCTAAACACCTTGCTCCGGAAGAAATAAAGATAAGCTTCCAAAGAATGCTCCCCCAATGCTCCCAAAGATAAACGCCTGGAGTTTTTCACGACCCATCTCTGGTGATGGGTTTCCGCCAGGAGCATTCGATTGCTTCTTTATTGCTCCCGAAGCAAACAATTTTTCTATATTTGAACGAAAAATGCTGCAAAATGATATCATATTTGAATACCTAGCTACACCTAGGAACAACAACATAGTTTTTGACATGAGCGAATGCTCCGGGATCAATAAAGTATGCTCTCAAGGAATGCTCTCCCAATGCTTCCAAAAATAGGCGCCCGGAACTTTTCACGACTCATTTCTACCCATCTCTAATCTCGGAAATAGGGCTTGATAGGGCACAACAATTAGTGTATTCCTTTTAGGGTTTAGAACCGCCCGGAATGACACCAAAAGTGTTTAATTGCAGTCTATTGTATTTTTTACGGTTTTGACACTCTTGACAGTTCAAGAACGGTTTCGGGCGGTTCTAGATCATAAAAGGAATACACCATATGGCACAACTTATTTCACCAATTGGTATATTCCTTTTAGGGTCTAGAACCGCCCGGAACGACACCAAAAGTGTTCCTTTTAATTGCAATCTATTGTATTTTTGACAGTTTTGACACTCTTGATAGTTCAAGAACGGTTTCGGGCGATTCTAGAGCATAATTGGTGTATTCCTTTTATGCTCTAGAACCGCCCGGAACGACACCAAGGGTGTTTCTTTTACAATTTTTTGACATTTTTTCATGTTGTAGAACCGTTCTTGGCATTATTGACAGTTCAGAGAACGGTTCAGAACGGTTCTACAAGGTAAAAGGAATACACTAAATGAATACACCAAATGAAAGTCAATAAAAATTTGACAATTTGCAATTTGACACCCGTTTGTTTACAAACATTGGAATTTGAAAACTTTGCCTTTTCTTTGCAAAAACATGTAAAAATACTTAATACAACGAACAATGTGGATTGAAGATTACCAGTGGCATTATGACTATGTTCGATTAGCATGGGATACAGGATTTTCTTTTGATAAATGGAAATCTTCCACTCTAGATAAAAATAAAATATGTACGTAAAAGGTGCTTGTTTTTAAGGCTTTTTTTAGTAGCGTAGATACCAAAAAGATTTGAGCCCAATTATTAAAAGAAAAGCGATTACCTAGTTAGTTGAGCAATTTAAACACTTATTGTAGTTTTCACTATAGAGGCACAAAACAATAAATTTCCCACATAAAACACAAGTAGCCTGAACCCAAGCCTTTGACGACAAATTTAGCATTGTTTTATGCATCTATACTCAGAAACTGTTTGTAGGTTTGTAAGTTTTTAGATGCCAAGGTTTTGGTCAATTAGGTGCATGCTATGATCTGTTCATTTTGGATTAGAAAAACACCTAAACAAAAAATGAATTGCATTTGTTTAAAAAGTCACCAATCATAGTTTACAATAAAACATGTAGGTAATCCATTAATTTAAAAACTCAGTAACTGTGTTTAAATACCAGATGTTGTGTTTAATAGAAAATAATATTAAACAAAAATGAAATAAAAAAAATATTACAGTTTACCACCTCATTTTAAATTAATTTATAAGACTCACTTTATAATGAATAACAAACTAAAATATTAAACATAATATTGTAACAAAGTCAGTTTCTCGGTTTTTAAATATTCTCCTTAATTTTGGGATAAAACATTAGGTTGCAACCAAGTTTGTATGTAATTTATTTCATAAAATATGTTTTTTTGCTACTAAACAAAAAGTATGTCAGAATGTACTTAATGATTGATGGTGCAAAAATTGTTTACCATTAAGTACATCTATGTACACCATTTTTTACATTAATTGTACATTTACATGTTCATGTTTTATTTTATCTTGCCTTTTCAAAAATTTCATAGCCAAATAATGTTCCCATTTAAAAAATTTAATGCATGCTTTTCACGTAAATAAATACAAACCATTTCTTGGTAGAGTCATATACAGTTTGTCCCAGAATATGTGAGCAATTTCTTAGATTCATATAGAACACATGAAAATAATATGACAAGTTCCGATTTTTTAGTACTTGGTATAATTAAATAATTTTTTGATATAATAAATATTAGTTAGTACCCTTTTAAATGCTGTGTTTATTTGTACCTATTCTTTAGTTCACTAGAGGCGGATTAACCCTAACACAATAATTCTATTTTTTTACACCCTGTATAAAAAGGAATAAAAATAAAATATTTGGATAGTTTGAACCCTAAGCTAAAAAAGGTACTTGTTTGATGCTGAAATTAAAGCGTTTTTGACAAAAACAAGTTTTGGTTTGGTGGGGAATTTAAAAAATTTAATTTTTCCAGCTTGCACTAAAAACTTACCTTTACTTACTTTTTTAATTTTAATTAAGTAGCCGGTAACAATGTTTAAAAGGCGGTTAAAAACATTAAATAAATTTGCTAATTTTCTTATTTAGAGGGGTGAGTAATACACCTGCCTGTTTATGTTATTACTAGCTTTTGCTCGCGGCTTTGCACGCGTTAAATTTGCAGTAAAACAATTCCCCTTTCCTATACCGTAAAGAATATGAATATTATTATATACATATAAACCTTCCTCTTAAATTAATTTCTCTATAAAAAAAAATTAAAATCCGTTGAATAGTGATAAAAAAATGGTACTCCCTTTATAATATTTTTTTAATACTAATAATTTGCAAATTTTTATACTTAAGCAATTTTGTAAACCTCTAGATAATTTAATAACATAGTTAGAATGCATTTGGGTTGTAAGGGTTTTTCTATGTAATATCTTTTTGACCCACCCTGTGTGGGAATTCTATATTTTTTTATAAACCATAGAAACCTGTGCACAATTCCCTAAACACTTTTTTTTCAATTGGAATAGTAACGTCAATATCGATTTTTAAATGTAAACTATTATTTAAACACTCTGTATATGTTTTTTTATATTAATATACATATAAATTTTTCTATTGAATCACTTTATCCGTTAAAAAAATCCGCATCAGAATTCGTTAAGTAATATCAAATTTTAAATGTAAACTTTTTTTGAAACATTCTGTATATGTTTTTTTTAAATATTATTATACCTTCCTCTTGAATCAGTCTATCTATTAAAAAAAAACACAACAAAATCCGTTAAATAATATCGAATTTTAAATGGAAACTATTTTTTTAAACACTCTGTATATGTTTTTTTTAACTACTCTATCTATTAAAAAAAACGCTTCAAAATCTGTTGAGAATAGTAACGTCAATATCAAATTTTAAATGTAAACCATGTTTTTAAACACTGTATAAGTTTTTTTGACATTATTATACATATAAATCTTCCTCTTGAATCAGTCCACCTATTAAAAAAAAACGCATCAAAATCCGTTGAGTAATATCGAATTTTAAATGTAAACTATTTTTTTAAACACTCTGTATATATTTTTTGGATAATATTGTACATATAAACCTTCCTCTTAAATCACTTCTCTATCTATTTATTTAAAAAAACCGCATTAAAATCCATTTAGAATAGTAACGTCAATATCAAATTTTAGTTATAGTTTATCCAAGATAACCGACCCGTGCCCACTTCGTTGGGCGTTAATGTCTAAACTTTTGTTTAATCATAGTAAAATATAGTCTATAACACTCCTGAATAGTGTAGCTTTCTAATTGTAAAAGAATTTTTATGATGGGTTTAGTACTTCCGAAGATTAGCTGCTACAAACAAACCCATAAACTCACAAACAAAGTTACAAACTTTACCACTTTATCTATTAGTATAGATAATGTTAATTTATTTCTTGAATATTTTGATGTGTATGTACATATATTTTAGATAAATTTCCTGTTTTTTTCTATTTATGGTGTTTAGTTTGTTACAGTTTTTTATGATGCTTACCTCAGTCTTGTTAGTGTAATAGTAGGTACTAAATTTTTCATTTATTATGTTTGTATAGTTTTTATGACACCTAAATGCGTTTGTTTTAATGTAACTTCTAATGACAGTATTGTTCATATTTATTAATTATTGTTTAATTTATGTTACTATTTATCCTAACTTTTAATTTGATTACATTATTGTTATTGTTCTACCTCTAAAAATTAGTATTTTTAATATTTTGACAAGTTATTCCTTATAAAAATGTTTGCTTTAGCTAAAGTGCCAAATGCTATAATAAAAATCGCCCCATGATATACAGAGTGAGTCAAATCGAAAAAATATATTTTTGAAATAACTTGATAAAAAAAAGTCCAATATATTTTTTTTTTTTGCTTATGATTCGTAGAAAAAATAGGTGTATAATAAAAAAAAATGGTTTATTCTTTATAAATAATTTATTTAACTTTTTATCTGCAAAACTTATCAAGTTAAGTTAAAATTATTATTAACTACCCTATATATTTTATGGCGTTTTTTTATAGCCATTTTAGATGAAGTAACATGTTTTATAAAGTACTAAAAAATGAAATACTAAAAAAAATACAGGTATAGTTAAGTCTATCCATGGACACACTATACAGGGTGTCCCATTTTGGTTGTGACTGCAGTTCTTATTAAATATAGAACCTTGTGGTTTTCGCGAACCTGAGCTACTTTTCTTGTGAAACGATGCCATAAAAAAGCCGTCATGGACCTCTTAGTTTCTGAGCTACAGGGTAATTTTTTAAATTTTGCATTTTTAGGTATCTCTTGTATCTCAGTTGACTGCTAACTTACCAAAAAGGTAAAAACAGGTTCTTATATAACATTTTACGTAGAATGCAGTGACGTAGTCAGGTGTTTACCAAATATTATTGTTTTTAAAATATTGATTAATGTTGTTTTGTTTTTTAATAGAGCATTCTTGTATATTTGTCAAAAAAAAAAATTTGTCTTTTTACAACCTTTTCAAAAAAAATATAACACTCTGGGTTTATTTTTATACAAACAACATTTTGTAACAGCTTGTATACCGGGTATCAACAAATCTATTAGACAAGCCATAACTTCTAAAGTATTAGACATATCATAAAGATAGTTGTATGGGTAAATGGTAGGAAAGAAGAGAATTCTCGCACATTTTTTATTTTTTGGTTACTTCAGGTTTATCTGGAAATTACTCCAATTTTAAATTATTACATTAAACACCTTGTATGTATTAATATGTTTGAATTCCTGAGACAATTCTAAATAGAATGTGACATTTTTAATTTTTTTATGGCCACTTGATTTTTGAGAGCCATTTTTAATTTAGCTGTATCTGTGTGGCCATGATCCTTTATTTATGCCGTTATTAAATCCGATCAAAATCAAGTAGGCTTAAAAAATTTTCAAAATGTTACCTTCTGATTTAGAATTATCTTAGGAATTCAAAAATGTAAAAATATACAGGGCGTCTCATTTCAAAAATTAAAATAAAAGCTATTTCTGGTTAAACCGAAAAAATGCGTAAACTCCCTCATCTTATACTATTTGCCCATACTAACTATTAAGGTGCTCGCCCATTTAGGCGACGCGTCGCGACGAGTTAAAATTGCTCCGGATAAGTTTACATGTATTTAAATGGAACCCCGCCAATATAGATGCGCCGCAACGCGCCGCTTATATTGGCGGGGTTCCATTTAATTACATGTAAAGCAACTCGGCGAATTTTCTCTTGACGCGACGCTTCGTCTAAGTGGGTGAGCACCTTTATTTTGATATGTGTAATACTCTGTCTAATAAATTCGATTACGCCCGAAATTCTCCTAAAATAAAAAATAATATTGCAGTAAAGTGAAGGGCTCAATAATATTCAATAATTAGAGTAAGTGAAGGCATAAGCAGCAGAACATCGGTACAAACAGACCAACCTATTTGCGCGCTCCTTTGATGTAAAAACTGACAAGTTCTTAATCACCCCGGAATCATTCGCCAAGCCCTTGAAACGACAGGAATTCCGTCCACGTCCGCGCTATGTGGGGCTATGTGACGCGGCCTTCGCGCGGCTAACTGTTGCAAGTCTAGATGCAGCATTAGAAGAAGCCCATGTCGAACCGACATACAAACAAAATAATTTAAAAAACCTTTATAAAAAGTTTTTTCGAGAACCATTTTTTTAATTCACAATGAACAAAAGTACTTTTTTTAGTGTAGGATTTAAGCTATCCAAAAATACTATTTTCATTTCTTTAGTATACAGGGAGTAAAAATAACAGCACAATTCTGTAGGTTCCCCCTGGCAAAGAAAAGCATGTTTTTCAAGGACACTATTTCAAAACTCTTTTAAATTAAAGTGTTTTGCTATTATAATTATGGTTTATTGTAACTTGTGGTTACCTGTGGTTTACTCAACTTTTTTTTATTTTCCCAAAGAACTAAACAACTAATCAGGTTTTTTAAAAAGGAAATTAAAAAACTTTTAAACCAATATATAATTCATACTTCCCATTTAAAATTTTATGGGTTCAGATTGACATTTTATGAGTTGCTGTCACCACTTCTATACTGTTTACTATAAATTGAAAAAACACCTAAACAAAAAATGTATTTTGGTTTAAAAAGTCAATAGCCCTAGTTACCACAATAAAAAATGTAATTTATTGGTTTAAAACTACAGTAACTGGAGTTACTTACTAGGTATTCACTATCAATTTATAGTGGCCAAAGTATAGAGAGTTAATACAATTTGCATTTTTAGATCATCCATAGAGGTTGACATATTAAGGGTGGTACCTTTTTCAAGTGACATGCTATATAGCCTAGTAGTTATATTTTAACGCTCATAAATAGGTTTTTTGAATTTTTGCCGACAAATCGGTAAATATTCATTTTACTTTATTTTTAATTTATTTGATATTAATATTTTAGGTATAGCAGATGTAGATAAAATTGTAAGAGAAAGAGATGTAGCTTCCGTTAACCGTTACATTTCCACTATTGTTCAGTATATATTGGATGATGAGCAAGCAAAAGTATTAGATACCAATTTTGTAAAAATATTTAGAATAAGTCAGTTAGCAGTCGAATTTTTATTATTTTGTAAAAGTATTTGGATAACACAGTGGTTTTGCTTAAAAAGGACCTAGCTAAAAGTAAAGAGGTATAAAACATAAATTAATGCAGTTATTAAGGGGATGCCGTAGCACGTTAAATGAGCTAAAACGCGATTCGCTGCCGTTTTTAAATATTTGTTTGAGAAAAAGTAAATTGTATATTGAAAAGTTTCTTAAAATGATCCAAAGATTATCGGAAAGTTGGTTATTTTTACGGTTTTGTAATTTTGGGGAATTTAATGTGTTAATTATTACCATTACCAAAAATCAATTAACTTTCCGATAATCTTTGGATCATTTTAAGAAACTTTTCTATGTACAACTTTTTCTCAAAACAAATATTTAAATAACGGCACGAATCGCGTTTGTGCTACGGCATCCTCTTAATAATAAAAGGCGTAAAAGTATTAGAATAAGTAACCATTTTTAGTGTTTGACTGCCTTGAGTCAAGTCTAAATTTAAATAAAAAAATCTCAAAATTTTCGTCACATCCTGTATGTTTTTTTAATACATTTTATAAAATAAGTATTGTTAAATAATACCGAATGTACCAAATTTTTTTTAAAATCTAACAAAAATTTAAATTTTAAGTTTCCCATGAATTTATTTATGAAATTGAAAAGTTACTATTATTACTGTCAGTTAGTACTGTCATGTGAGTATAAAAATTCTATTATATAGTGTATGTCAAAAATTTTAGGGTTGTTTTGTTTTATTTAAATATAGCCTTGAACATAATTTTTAGGCAAGCCTATGACAATATCTTTGTTTAAATAGATTAAGTCATTGATTTTGGTTGTCTTAAACTTTCTATCTATGAACACGAATCTGTTTTTTCGGCCTTTTTCGTCGGAATTCAATATTTTTAAAATAAATTTTGGTGAAATTATATTTTTAAATTAAATTTTAGTTGTTCATCTGGAGTGATATGATCATTCTAAAATCACTCCTCATGCTTGCTAATTCAAAAAAAAAAAAAAAAAAACGAAATCGTTTTAACTATTTAAACTGTTTTAATAAAAAGCTCTTAAATTTAATTTCTTAATTCATTATTTTAAACCGAATCCGACGACACCTTATTTTCATAAAAAAATATTTATTATTTAGGTAAATGATCTTTATGGTACCGAATGGGGTACATCGCAATTCATCGTAATTACTATTAAAAAAGCATCTAAATGCAAGTACCTGTAAAAACAGTTGCTTTAAAAGTTTAAAGAATATTAAGATTGGTTTGTGTTTATGTATGTCCTACGATTTTAAAATAATTTTAAGTTGTTTGTTTGGAGATACATAAGCACCAAGCAACCAATTTTTTTACGGCATCATAGTTTATTTAGTTGATATTTTCATGGCAACTACGATGAATTGCGATGTTCCCTGTTCGGAATCAAAAGATCATTTTACCTACATAATAATTTTTTTTTTATTGAAAATGAAGAAGTGTCCTAGTCTTACATCGTTGTATTCGGTTTAAAATACTGCGTTTAGAAATATTATAAAAGTAATATCGTACCCCTAGATTAAAATAGAAGCAACTCAAAAAAAATATTTTGAGGTATATTTGGAAAGTATAGTTCTAGCAACTTAGTATATCGTCAGGGATAGTGCGAAACCGCTAATCTACCATAGGTAAGGACCGCATATCTGCGTTTGATCGAATTTTACACAGGAAGTACGAATATACTTTTCAGATTTTTTTAGACCAATTTTTTGATTTGACTTTTTAATGACCTTGATACGACCTTTAAATGTCTTTGAATAATTAAAAGGAGCTTTAAAGTCAGTCATACAAATTCATACATAATGAATTTTTTTAGATAATTCCGACCATTTCTGTCGATTTGACCTTCAACCGACATTGACATACGACCTTTAAATGTCCTTGAATAGTAAAAAAATAAGTGCGGCTTTGAACTCAGCCATTCAAAAAACATATAAATTTGGATAATTTTTTTCTAATTTTTCAGACCATTTTTGACGATTTGACCTTCAAAAAACCTCGGATTCGGAATCAGCGACCCAAAAAAACTATAAATTCCCTTGTCAGGATCGGTGATTATTCTCAGATCAAATGGTGACCTGTGTAATTAATATTATATTTTTATTTATTTATTTATTATACACAATTATTTCTTAGGTAAAAAATTGGTCAGTTTATCAGTGTTGCAACTTTTCTTTTATACAGGGTGAGTTTTTTTCGATGTTTAGTACATGGAAGAATAATACCTTTTAATATTGTTATTTCAAGGATAAATTGGCTAATTTTTACCAATTAATTCGAGAGAGAATATATGTTATTTATATATTTTTACTATAGATTATCCGTTCGGGCTTCCAATTAAGATCTTACGTAGAATGCTCGCAAAATTGAAAATTAGCTACATTTATCTGATACACGGAATTATCCAATGCTGTTAGGCGGATTTGCATTATCTCCGACGTTATGCAAACAATTAAAAAATATTCAACAAACGTCTGCCGCATCATCTGTTCGTTTCGAGCGCGGAGAGTGTCTGTCCTTATCTAGAAGCTCTATTAAAAATGAGTTGGAGGTCTGTTCGAGCGCTAGGCTACCGCAAATAATTTGAATTGTTTTTGTTACGTTCGTGCGTCAGAAATACTGGGCCGGACTCGCAAATCGCGTTTGTTGGATATTTGTGTTTTGAAGTAGTAGTATTTTCAGTTGTTAGTTTAAAAATTAAGGGTCCTAGTTTTAAAGTGTACAATCTTAATTTATACTTTTTAATACAACTGTGAGAAATTTTTTATCAAACTTAAGAAAGAATACATTACAATAAATGTATATAGCTTTTTCATAATTTTTTGTCAAATATAATATGGCAATGGAACTAGCCACCTCAATTGATAACTTCCTTTTTTAGTTGCTTGTACTTATTTTTAGAAGCAATTTGTGACTCTTGTTTTTACTTCTAATTACAAGTAGCATTTTTAAAGCTAAATAATTTATTTATTTAGGCTGAATTTAAAATATTTTAGGTCCGGTCTCGATTTCTCGTCTTCAAGAGATTTACCGACGAATGAATTATCGATGGAGAAAACTATATGCATGTGTTGCATATGATTTTTCTTCAACCGTATAAATTTTAAAATTTCAATTCCTTAGTCATTTAAATTCATTATTATTGTTAATTTTTAATAATGTCTACTAAATTTATCCAAAATTGATGTATTTTAGGTTTAGTGACACATAAAGTCAAAGAAGTAATGGCAGAATTTATGGTTAATTGATCTCTTTGTTTAGTTGATGTCGCATTTAACGTTACATTGCATTAATTCATATTCAAGTAAATGGGCATTGACACAAAAAGCCAATTTAAGGAAAAAAGAGACGACTTGTTAAAAAAATACTTTTTAAAAAACTTCAACTCTAAAAACTACATCTAGCCGAGCGGTAACATTGATAAACGGTTAAATTAAACGTCATAATGTCAGGGAAAATTTATTGCAGCTTTTCACATAAAAATAGGAAAGGTTTACTTTATTTCTAATACTTGTATGCTAACTTTTATGTTGCATGTATGTCTTTTATATAAATACAACTTGTACATTGTTAACCCTAAAATACTTATTGTAATTGTAGGAAAATAAAGAACTAAAGATATTTATTGAAGATCTTCAATCACATATTACTGCGTTAACTACACAGCAAACATTTGCAACTTTTAAATGTTCAGCTTGCTTTAAAATATTTTCTTCAGAGGAATATTTAAATGCTCATATGAGGAGAAGGCACATTAGTCATAATAGCGAAAGTTATAATCATGATGCTGATAAATTAAATATGGAAATTAAGCAGTTAAAAGAAAGGTTAAACAATACAGAAAAACTATTAAAAATGAAGGAAGAACAAAGTAATGTGGACACGTTACATAACCCAGATATAAATGATTCTAAACTGTCAAAAGTTTTAGAAAAGTTTGAGGAATTTAAAGAAAAAGTCAACAGCGAGCTGAAAGAATTAAAAGTACAAAAATCATTTTATGAGGAAAATTATGGAAGACTCTTTGACATTGTAATAAATAACAAAGAGAATATTTTACCAAATAATACTGACTCTAAAGAAATATTAAAAGCCGAGACTACCACTCAAACAGATAAACTGTTACAAAAAGAAAACGTTAACGATAGAAATGTTTTGGAAATACAAGAGCGTAGTTTCACTGATGACAGTAAAGCTGTTAGTAAAATTTTGGATGGTAAACTTAAGTCTAATGAAACTAAAGAATGCCTTGAAACCAAAATATCTACAACATTGTCGGGAATTGAGGAACAAATGCAAGCATTCTGGAATAAATTAAACGAAATCGAGCAGACTAAAATTTCCAAAAACTCTCAGCCAGATTTTGAAACATTAGCTCAGACTGAAAATGTAAATATAGAAAAAGCACCTAGACCTATGATTAAGCCTAGAAGCAAATTTAGTCAACCTACACACAATACAATAAAAACTAGCGATACTGCTAATAGTTTAAAACTAGAAATTGATAAACTAGAGCAAAATATTGTGCAGCAAATACCACAAAGCGTACATCAAGTAACAGATAGTCAATTCATAGTTTCTGAGCATAAAATTTCAAAAATTACTAATATACAGCCAGTTAAAGAAAATTCAAATGATACTAGCACTATAGAAGAAGAAAAAGTGTTAGAATCTAACATAAGTGAAAGCCAGTCCTATTCATCCCATGACGAAGAAGTGGTTAAGCCATTACCATCTACTACAGGAAAACAATCTATAAGGTAAAATTAAATATTTAAGCAGTGTCTGGGGCAAAAATAATATAATCGATGCATTTTTTATTTTATAAACAGAGTATGTGAAACGTTTTTGAATAATAATTTCTTAATTGTGACAAGCTTTTCTTAGGTCTGTAAATAGCATCACAGTCTTTTTGAGTACTTATTTTTAGCCCAAAAAGATTATCTCATAATAAGGAAGTTCTTAGAAACTTATCTAAAGAAATTCAGGGTGTTGTTACTAACAGACTACAAGAGTTAGGAATTTCTGAAAACTGGTCTGGTCTTCCCCGAGGTTCTTTTGAGAAAAATATGGAAATTATTAATCATCAAGCAATGCTTACCAAAAAAGTAAGTTTAGGTTGAGCAAGTTAGTCTTTTTAAATAAACCAATTTAAATTTAGTCTATAAATACCAGAATATTTTACTAAGCCTTTTTTTTCTTTTAGACATATTCAAATTTTGATGTTTTAAAAAGAAAATTATGGATAATGTAGAAATAGAGTGCATTAAAAAAACTGGTAGCACTAGTGTGAAGACACCATCAAAAAAGCAAAAATGTAAAAGAACCCAGAATGTTTTAAAAATTTCTTATCAACTAAAATCTAACAAAAATTTACCTGATCGAAGGTAATATTTTATTGTGTTTTGTTATTAATTAAAATATTATGTGGGTAGATATATTAATAAAGTAAATGCATTAATAACTCTGTGGTAAGATGACAAAACCCGATATGTAACTTTTAGTAAAATCTCTAAGAGATATATTTTTAACTTTGATGCGTCCTAAAAATCACAATTTAAGTAAAATATTTAAATTTTGCAACTAATTGTTTTTATATTAGTTAAAAAATATATATATTGTACTGAAGTTATGATTTTTAGGACTCATCAAAGTTAAATATATCTCTCATGAACATTTTACTAAAAATAACATATCGGGTTTTGCTATCTTACCATAGAACTATAAGTGTTTATGTCAATAAATATACAAGGAAAGATATTACTGTCAGCCATTTTTAATTTTAAAACGTATTTTTTTTTGGTGACTTAAACCGGGTGTCAAGTTATAAATTTACATAACCATAACTTTTTATTTTTTATCATACAAAATAAATAAAATTAAAATTTGTTAAGTTAACTATTTAGTTTTCAAATATGTAATTAGATTTTTTAATGCCCTAATATACCTACAAGGTACGATAAAAGGTTTGTTTTTAATGGAATACCCTGTATATTATATCATCATTAAAAATATTATTTAAAGAAGCAAATACCACCCACCAATAAGATAACAGCTTATAGCTATTGCATATTCAGGGTAATACGTATAAATTTAGGACTTAATTGCTGAGGACAAACAATGAAATTTAAAAAAAAAGTTGGCAAATTTTTTTAGTTAGGAAGATAAGCAATTACTTAAAATTAAATAAAAGAAGTCTAATTTTAGGGACAAATAATAATTAATAAATATTTCTAATATTATCATCATAACAAAATTAAATAAAATATCGCAAATTATGGGGATCAACAATAAATAGTATAATATTTTTTGTTATAGAAATAATTTGGTATAGTTTTTAAAAAAAGGTTTTGAAATTAATGGGCTAAATTGTGTGTTGTTTATAATAGTAGGGGAGCCCACGATGCTAAATGGGGATTTTCTCAAGCGTTATAGAGACCTCTCGGCTTGCAAAGCATGGATGATAAGAAAAAAAATGGTATATAATGTATACCATTTCATTGGTGAGGAAAGCGGCTATATATTTTTAAATATGTTACTGTTGTTATTTCGGCTTTGAAAATTGTCAGATTATATATTTTTTGTTATCCTTGAGTTATTTACTTCGAAATAATAAAAAAATTACCGCCCTTGAGAATGTCAAAATAACGTTTTTTTACAACTTTGTATTCCTTCGCTTTCTTTGCGTCACTCCCAAATTGTCAGATTAGTGGATAATACACTTTTTATCATATAATTAACTCACCCTATCCTAATCTGACGCGCTCGAAAATTTCTGTTGTATATATTTTTTTATACTTGACGGGCGGCGTTATACAGGGTGTTTCCTAATTGCGGTAAGAAATTTAAGGGCGTATTCTTGAGCCATTTTTTTGAAAAAATTGTTTTTTTTTTAATTCGATTTTCTTTTTAATGTTTAATGTATCTGAGAAACAAAATATTTTCGGACCCATGTGTATACGACCTTTCTTTATAAAATTGGCTCAGGAATATGCCAGTAAATTTTTCTTACCGCAATTAGGAAACACCCTGTATATGGGGCTCATATTGGTGGAGGTACTTAACCGGGTACAAGGTATCCTCCTGTATATTAATCTGCCTGGCTGTAGTAAGTCCCGAAATCCCCTCTTGGGCTCCCCTACTATAAGAAATATCCAATAAATAATTGATTACTCCACTAAAAATTTTACAACCTAAGGACAAACAGTAATTGATTGTCCTTAGCAATAATTTCCCAACTTTAAGCTTATAGGTTAAGAATTATCCTGTATAAATGAGTCTCAATGGTGATATAATACTTATAGTCTATACTTTGGCCACTATAAATTGATAATGAATACCAGTAAGTAACCCCGGTTACTGTAGTTTTAATCCAACATGATATATTTTTTATCAGTCATGGAATTCTTTGTTCAGGTGTTTTTCTCAATTTATAGTAGACACAGTATAAGATCCAAAAAGGAAGCGATCTTCAGACATATGTGTACCGGAAAAAAGTAAGAAAAAATATTTAATTAAAGGTGTTGCCATAGGGTTGCCTAAAAATATATAGCTAAGACTATAATTACTAAAAAAAAATTTTTAGTATAATGTCATTTTTTTTAAATCTACATGGCAATGCTAATGTATCACTACTTGTTTTCTTCAATAAAATTTTATAAATAAAGCCGTAAAAAATTTTAAATTTAAAAAATTATGTTAGTACATTCTGTTATATTTAAGAATACATATTTTAATAACTAGCATTAGTATGTATTAAAAAAATAGAATTCCATTATACAAGTTATGTCAGAAATTTTGAGGTTATTTTTTTAATTATACAGCGTGTTCAGTAACTCTACCAACAAACCTTAAGAGGTGATTCTACATTGGAAAATATAAACAAAACTTTAAATAAACGTATATCCTAAACGTCTTAGTTTTTAAAATACAGGGCGGTAAAATATACTTTTTTTTAATAACTTGTATACTACTTATATTCAATGAAAAAAATGGTTGACGTCTTCCTTTCATTAGAATACATTTTTTGATTTACAATACAAAAATTAAATTTTTCACTAGTGTCTTCCATGAGGGGTTAAGGGTAAATATTTTTAAGAAAAAAATGTACGCCACTTCTTAAAATAAAAATATTGTTTAGAATTCACGTTTAATTTAAAGAAAATTTATCTTAGCTATTTTTTTTATTAAATGGACTGTTTTCGCGTTTTTTTTTTAAATTTACCATTAACCCCTCGTAGACGATATTGGTAGAAATTTATTTTTTTCTGGTTGGTTAAAAAATGTTTTTTGCTGCATAGGAGACGTCTTTAATTTTTTTTTTTGAAATTGCCAATTTGATATAAAAGTATACCGGGTGTCCCTAGCCGGTGGCTCACCCTATAACTTTTTATTTTTTAATATATTAAAATAAAATTTGGTACATAGGTGTGTCACATAAACATGCATTGTTTCACATATTCAGTTTTTTCTGTTACTCCGCTTTAGCCGGAAATGACCTTAAATTTCTTACTTTAAATGAAACACTCAGTATATTTTTACTTATTTAAATAGAAATAGGCATTTCGAGTACCATGACAATTTATTTGCTACTTCTTGACATCTAACTATCAAATATTTTTAATTTTAAATTTAAAATACGATAAAATGGCAAACTTTGGCTGAAGTAGTCGTGGAAAAATAGATGTGACAGTTTTTTGTTTTTTATAGCCTGTTTCTTTTCCTAATAGCGTTAACAGCACATCAACCTGCTTTTTTTTTTGTTGTTCAGTTTTTAATAGTTAATTAAACTAGAAAAAATAATCAGTATTTAATGTTAGTATCAATAATTTTGTATTGCATTATTGATGCCACGTTAATTCTTAATCAATACTGCCGGCTGCGGGCTGGTTGATGCTGTTAAAGAAAAAAAATAGTTAATTAGGATTTTTGTGAGGCACTGTTGACCAAGAATGTTGATTGTGTGGTATTAAATTTTCGGTAAAAAATACGTGTTTTATCTATTATAGTAAGCCACCCTCGGTATATTTAAAAAATTGACTTTAGACAATAAATAAAATGTTGCAAAGTTAATACGAGTCTGTAGGGGTTTAAAAACAAATAACTGTCACATTTATTTTTCCGTGACTTCTTCATTCAGAATTTACCATTTTATCATATCCAATGTTTTGAAATTAAAAATTAAAAGTATTTAGAGGTTGTATGTCCAAAAGTAGCAAATGAAGTGTAATTGTACTCGGAGTGTCATTTTTTATTTAAATAAGTAAAAATATACTGGGTGTCCCATTTAAGATAAAAAAGTTAAGGTCATTTTCGCCTAAACCGAAAGCAACAAAATTCAACTAAATATATGAAATAATGCATATTTATATGACATACCTATACGTACCAAATTTTAATTTAATATCTTTAAAAATAAAAAAGTTACAGCGGTAAACCACTGGCTAACTTGGTATATAAAAACAAAAAAACAATAATTTTTTAAATTTTTTGAACGACCCGTAGTTTAGAAACTAGGTAAGACGTTTAGGACATATGGTTATAGAAAGCTTTTTTTTTGGACACCTTGTATATAGCCTTGACCATAATTTTTTTCGCAACCCTATGACAATACCTTTATTTAAGCACTCTTCGATATACAGGGTGTTTCACAACTCATCCGACAAACCTAAAGGGTTAATTATAAATATTGTTTTTTTGCAGTAACTTTTATACTAATTCAGACATTTTTAAAAAATTGGAAGACACCTTCTGCCACCTGCCATTAGGTTTGGAACAAATTTGATCTCGAGTTTTTACGTAAATAAATAAAAACATTTCTCGACTTGGTCATTTCGTATAGATAATATCAAATTCTACAGTAAAAAATCACCTTCGTTATTTATTCGTTAATTAAAAATTAAATGGTTTATATTTGTTTACGCAAAAATCGTGCATCAAATAAAAAAGTCAAGAGATCAAATTTGTTCCAAACCTAATGGGAATTTTAAAAAGTATTTTTATTTTAGAAAAAATCAGTCGTATTACTTTAAATCTTTTATTGGTACCAATTAATATATATATATATATATATATATATATATATATATATATATATATATATATATATATATATAATATATATATATATATATATATATATATATATATATATATATATATATATATATATATTAAATAATTATAATTTTTTTTTTCAGAAACCTAAATATTTCTTCGGGACGAAATCCAGTAGAGATAAAAAATCGATCTTTATATGAGTCAGATACTGAAAGCGAAAAACAATTCAAATTGCCAGACACAAAAGTGGTGGCTAACATGTCTCAACCACAGCAGATGTACTCTAATGTAGTAAATGAACTTAAATCATTATCAGCCAATAAATTACAAGATGGTGAATATATTGATAAGGATGATGTAAATAAACAAAAAGACGCTCAAAAGGAGTTTTAAAAAGTTATCTCTCTGTTGGTTCTTTATCTAAAAAGAAAGTTTTCTTTGATTTGGATAGCGATTCCAGCAAAATACGAGATGAACCAGTGATCCAAAAGGCTGGAGGAAGTACAACAAGTATTGCTAGTTCAATATTAGAAGATAGCGACTTTGAAACACATAAAGTAGACAAAAATAGCAAGAACAATAAAGAAAAAAATGATCACAAAACTAAAGAAACAGAATTAGGTGGTTTCTCAGATCTTAGTTTAAGTGATTTGTAGGATATAAATAAAAATATAGGTAAGTAAATGCAATATGTCAGGTTTATTAAACTTTACATATCTAAAGTGTGTCTATGTAAATTGGCGTCATATTTAATAGTTATTTATTAGATAAGTGAGTTATATTACATATAAGTCACGCAAGAAAAGTTTAACTCTCGAGCCCGAAGGGCGAGAGAGGCAATTTTCTTAAGTGACTTATATGTAATAACCTCACGTGTCTAATACAAAATTTTATCCAACACATTCGTATAAATCGTTTTTAATATCGAAAATAATTTGAAAACGTCATCCATTATTTGTTACTTGTCATTGTCAACACCAGCAACAAAATTTTGTATTTTTTGTAAAGCAAGCTTGTTTGGTTGTAATGCATTTTGTTGGTAACTATAATAATACCATAATTCACTAGTACCCTTTAGCTCACTAGTGACTTATAGTACACTTTGTATCCTCAAAATCTGATCAATTATGTAGATATTATATGTAAGTGTTGGATAAAAGTATTTTTATTAGATTAAACCTAGTAGATGACTAATACAAGTTAATATCTTATGATTGCCTCATATATGTTGAACCATCTAAAACTTTTTATAAAGAATTTTTTTTCGTAATTTTTTTTACAGTAGTAATGTAGTGTACTAGTTTTCCATATGACGCCAACTTTTGTAGACACCTTCTATGTAATTTTAATATTTTCGGGCCTTCGTATTGTGTATCATATTTAAAATGCTTATAAGTACAAATCTTTATTTTATTTTTATTTTGCTCTATTTATTCATTTCATTCATTACTCCAAACCATGCATATATCTTATCTTACTGGACTATAACTTTTATCTATAAATAACGACATTTCAAAATATCCTTGTTATCATCTGACTTGACAGCAAAAGTTATAAAAATGGTGATTTACTTCAAATCAGTTCATATCACTATCCAAATGAGTTCGTAGTATTGTTATAGGTACAGGATGTATCACGGTCGATGGTACCTAAGACATTTATGGAAAACGGGACTTTGATTTTTATAAAAATATGGCCACATAGGTAATCAGGCCATTACCTATGGCTATAGGTAATGGCTTATAATCAGTGCCGGGTTAGCCATATCGCAGGAGGCAGCAAATGCTACGGGCGCCTTGAGGGCCCCGCGCCTAAGCCAAAAAACACCCAATCAACAAGAGTAGGTTGGGGTTCTTTTTCCAATAAGTAGGGAAGTAGTTTTTTGCCATGAAATTGACCCCTTGCTTTCAGCCGTAGGTTGAAAAAAGCGGTAGGAAACTGATTAGGCAAAAATGGATAATAAAGTTTTTAGCGATTACACTGGGCAACCCTCAAAATTTCTGGGGAAATGTAATGGAAACGCACACACCTTAGCTATTCTTAAAGTAAGCGTTGTCCACACTGTAATTGTGTATTATCATTCTGCAAGTTGGCAGTACCACAATACTTACAGGTGACAGGGGAATCCCTTAATATTGTGTTCAATTTGAGCTGTTTGTATAACCTGACCATGTAGAATAATTTTAAAATGATTACCAATAAGAAAATAGTAAAATGGTTACTTAATTTGATAAGCCTACTTTAACAGTCAGTGGACTCAGTCGTTCGTTGCTTCCACAATTACATAAGTTTATTTTCTTTTGATTTAGGAGTGACTTTTTTTGTTTTTTTTTATTGGCGGACTATTTACGTCATGATATAGTTTCTTAGTTTTTACGCGCTTTTCTGTTTTCATTTCTGTTATGCCGATCGCGGTGGACTAATACAGAATTAGTATAATCCTACTGATAACGACGAAAACGATAAGCTCTGAATTTTTGGTAAATAGCTAACTTTTTTTGTTATAAGTAAAGTATACTAACCTATTGTACAGGGTGGGTAAAATTCGACGCTTATAATAGGAGCTCATGTTCTTGAGGGTTTTCCAAAAAACTGACCCCTTTTATGAATGTCAGTCGGCGATCCCTTTAGCGAACTCATTTGGGAGTTTAGCTGCCCAAAATTGTCCAAGCAAAACAACTGTTAATATTTTAAACCTTAATATACGTTTCCTGAAAATCAAAATGGAAGAACTGAAAGTGTTTCTCTAGCAACATCCAATTTAATATGACTTAATATGCATAACGGAACATCATCTAAATAAGGCTGAAATCATTTCATTTAATGAAACATATCAAAGTAGAGAACTATACCTTGTTATTGGGTTTTGCACGCCAGTATAAAAATAATGGTGGTACTGTGATTTTGGGTCGCACAGGACTAAAAGCGCATTCACTGATCAAAAACCTTTGAATGTCTACTGAAAACCCAACAAACCTTGAATCAAACAATTTGTTCTCCTCAAGCCAGTTTGGATTTACGACTAATAGGTTAACAACTTTGGCGGTATTGGACCTCATGGGGTTCATTCCAAAGGCCTTTGAGCAGGGGCAGGCAAATGCTAACTAACTGCTGCGACCTTTGGAAGACCTTTGATTGTGTGTCCCATGATGTTTTGCTAGATAAACTCAGAGCTGCTTCTGGAGCAGGCTTTATTGCTCCCGGAGCAAACTCAATTTTTATATATTTTAACTGAAAATGCTGCACAATAATACCACATTTGAATAGCTACCTAAACCTAGGAGTAAACAGATTTTAATACTTGATGGCATTAGGGACTCCTAACCACAATCACTAACCTTAAATATTTTGTTTTTAAACGATTTATAGACGATGCTGCCAAACCTGCTGTCACATTAATGACATAAACAAGATAATTTTTGACATCCGCGAATGCTCCGGGAGCTATAAAATAAGCTTCCAACGAATACTCCCTCAATGCTCCCAAAAATAAACGCTCGGAGTTTTTACGACACATCTCCAAAATTATCAAATGAGGCAATGCTACAGTATGGAGTCACGCCGTCTGCTTTATTTAATTTACATAAACGACATAAACTCTGCAGTCCCAATGTCAATGATCTGGTTGTTTGCAGTTGATAAATTTCGATCTGAGAAAGATTAAGAATGAAAATACTGAGGAGGTCAGGTTCCTAGAAGAATATCTTGACCCATACCTCAAATTTGACAGACATGTTGACCACCAGGCTGAAAGCCCTTCAAAAGCATATTCTTAGGAACCTTAAGTAGGAACCTTAAGGTTATACTACCTGGATCCAGTCTTCTTTTGGCATTCCATGGAGTTTTTTAGTCGGTAGCCTGCTATGCCCTTTTGGATTGGGGTTACTCGCCCCATTCTGCACGAATATTTAAGCTTTACAGAAGAGCTATAAAGGTGATTGCTGGTATTTGCTATAGGGGTGATGCTTACAAAGAGCTAGGGGTCATGACCCTGCCATGCAGATACATTTACGGGTCTAGTATATAAATCTTTTTTTTCAATATTTCACAAGAGCAAATATCTTAATGCGCATAAACTATCATAGACTAGAACGCTCACGATTTTTAACAACTATTTTGACTCAAAATGTTGTATTGTTGTATTTGCCCATGAATACATTAAAAAACAAGGTAAAGAACCTAATGCTAGAGCGTACTTTTTATAGCGTCCAGAAGTAGACCAAACGTCAATAGTAAAAAAGCCACGGAGTCATCAGTTCTGTTTCACTTTCAATAATTCCCCTTTTTGTTGCTCGCACACTATTTAAACGACGCGCGTTTAGACAGCAATAGTTGATTGCCGTCCTTATTTTTATGACGCTGGTAAATCCCCTTCTTAGCCTGACGATGTGTAGAGCACTGCCAGCTTTGTGACGTTATATGTATATGATTTTGTTATCAATTGTACAGGGTCTTTCCCCATAATATATTGACCCCCTACAGCGGTAATGCGAAAATTAAAAAAAAAATTAATACAAAACTTTTGGGGTTTTACTTTAAATTTTTGAATCCGATGTCAAAATTTTTTTTTCGTTTAGAAACGTCAAATTTTGACAGATGATCAGTTTTTTCTTATAGAACACCCTGTATATGACTTCATAGTTAAAAAGAGCCGAATTTTCTGATTTCAAATATATATAGTTTAACTATGTTTTATTAAACCGTTTCGGAAATATCGGGCTCCAAACTTTAAAAAAATAATATATTGAAGATCTTGGTAGGCGCTGCATTGTTATTGTTTGACATTTATTAAAAAACAAATCATTCAGATGACATTGTCATTTCTTGTTTGTTGACCCATAAATGTTAAAAAATGCCGTACAGTGATGAAGAAAAATGTGACATCGTCCGTATATTTTATAAAAATAATAATAACGCAAATGCCGCCAGAGAGGAATATCGTCGAACCTTTCCTTTACGTGCCATTCCGGCAAAAAATACGTTTAAAAATATAGAACGAGCATTTCGCATCAGGAAAACTCTACGAAGAAAACGTCGGACAATTCTTGTCGATCCAGAAGAAGAATTACATATTTTGCTATATTTCGAAGGTAGGTAAGTTTTTACTAATTTTTGAATACATTTAGATCTACGCTATCATGTTCGGGCCTTTGTCTCCCTCAAATTGCCCATCAAAAATGTTGAATTTCTTTTTAGAACACCCAAATCATTCCATAGAAGATGCCAGAATTTACTTTGATCGATCGGCCAAAAAAATTTATTCAACTTTAAAAAAGTATAAATATTTTGCTTATCGAATATTACCTGTTCAAACTTTAAGTGTAGAGCAAAGAAATAAACGGGTGGAATGTTGTCAAGAGATGCTAGTGCTAAAAGAAGAAGATAATAACTTTTTTAAAAAAATTTTGTGGACCGACGAGTGCACCTTTACAACCGCGGGCATTTACAATCGAAAAAATGTTCGCTTTTGGTCAAGAACAAACCCCGAATAACAAGGGAAATTAAGTTTCAAGGGCGGCAATCTCTACATGTATGGTGTGGAATTTTAAATGACCAGGTCATAGGACCTATTTTTTATAACGGCAACTTGACGGGAGAGAGATACCTAGAGATGCTTACTTATCAAATTGAAGCTAAACTTGAAGATCTACCCATAAGGCAATACGAGCAAATAGTTTGGCATCAAGATGGTGCCCCACCGCATAATGTGTTACCTGTTTTGAGATTTTTAAATGAAAGATATAACCTGTGGATTGGACGAACTGGGCCAATTCGTTGGCCACCAAACAGTCCAGACCTGACACCTCTTGATTCATTTCTGTGGGGTTACCTGCAAAATAAAGTTTACGAACAGAGAACTGAAAATGTCGAGGAGCTCCGCAGAAAAATTATTGCCGCGATAGATGATATCAATCAAAATCATAGACAATTTATAAGGAATACAATACACAAAATTGAGCAGGATTATATAAACTGTATTGATAATGGTGGTGGTCATATAGAGCAGTTATAGTTATAATTACGTCTAAATTAAAGTTTAAGAATTGTTAAAATAATGTATCCTTGTCAACAAAAAGATGCTAAATATCACCTTAGTAATAATAAATCTTCTGTTTTTATTGTTTCTACTCAATTCATTTATCTTAAAAAAACGCCAAACAATAACAATGCAGCGCTTACCAAGATCTTCAATATATTATTTTTTAAAGTTTGGAGCCCGATATTTCCGAAACGGTTTAAGAAAACATAGTTAAACTATATATATATTTGAAATCAGAAAATTCGGCTCTTTTTAACTATGAAGTCATATGCAGGGTGTTCCATAAGAAAAAATGATCATCTGTCAAAATTTGACGTTTCTAAACGAAAAAAAAATTTGACATCAGATTCAAAAATTTAAAGTAAAACCCCAAAAGTTTTGTATTAATTTTTTTTAAAACTTTTCGCATTACCGCTGTAGGGGGGTCAATATATGGGGAAAGACCCTGTACTATAACCTGTATTTTTTTTCTTAATTATAACTTTTAGATGGCTGAGACTAAATGGAGACGTTCAGAAAAATTATATGTTTTAAACTTTTAATTTGATAATGTTAGATTTAGACTTGTGCTTTTAATAATTTTAAAAGATATCTCTAATTAAATGGCTCTAATTGTTCTATTTGCATTTGTAGAAACATTTAGGGTGTAGCTCCTTCGCATTGGTTTTATATAATTTGGAAATATCAAACAGAATGCTACTTTTTGGTATAAGCGAAAACCTTGCATCGTTAAACAATTTTTAAATCGTTAGATCGTAAGCTATGTTGCCAAATAAAAAAACAATGTCTCATTTTCTGTAAACGTCTGAGGTACCATCAACCGTGATACACTCTGTATACGGAGTGTTACAGAATGTTGTTAAGAAAATTTAAAGGAAGATTTTTTATTAGAAAAATTAAGAATAGTATATATAAGAATATATAGTCCGAAAATGTATCGTTCTAAAGATACAGGGTGTCCTTTTAATACTTGTACGCCTTTTTTTTATAAATATAACCGTATTTTTTCTCAAATGAACATTCTAAAACGGTGTTAGCATATTTAAAACGAGTTTATTGACAAAGTCTTAAAGCAATAAATGATTTTAAAAAAGGCTGTGTTGGTGAAGACACACCAATAATAATTGAAAATCTAAAAATTGTGAAAAGGGAAAAATAATTAAATAAACAAAATACAGTCTACAAATAAATAATTTTATTTTGGATAAATGAAAACAGGAAAACTCCTTTAATGAACTTAAACGTGTTTTTGTAAATAATTTCTATTAAAACTTCATTAAATTTACAACATTAACCGTTTTATAGGAAGTGGTGTGTGTATCTATCAAGATTTTGTGACACTTTTAATTAACTGCGCATATGTGAAAAAATGATTTGATGTCCTGTCTGTCCTTTGGGAAGAGGAAGTGTTGGAAAGACCAGGAACCCGTTTTGGCAATTCTATAGACAAGGGACAATGCAGTCATTTATAGTAATATAAATGAAAAAAATCATCAAATTATTTTTTAGTTACTTAGTGCTATAGGTTGCTCTTAATTGTCCGTGATTTTTTCTACTGGTGGATTATCTAGTCAAATATTTATTTTTAATTATTACTAGTACTTTTTATTTATTAAAACTAATAAAGTTGACAAGAATATTTGTTTGTTTTATATTTTTATTACATATAAATATTATTCTAGTCTACCTGTATAGAGTTTGGGAAAAACAGTAATTAAGTTGATTTTAAAATCTAGTATATCCTTTATTTTTTCTGCTCTTAGATAAGTTTTTATTTTTTCTTCAAAAAATAGTTTGACATTTTTCAGAGTTTGATAAACCAAAAAGCTTAAAATTTTAATCATTTTTGATTTAAATATTAGTTATTTTTTTATTTTTAACTTAATTTTAACTTGACAACGGTAGCAGACTTGCCACCGAAACGTCGTTTTTAATTAGAATTTTTTTGGTTTTTGGGGGTTTTTCTTTACTTTGTTTCATGCGACCGGCCAGTTCATAGGGGTCAATAGGGCTAAACAGGGTCAGCTCGTATACCCCGGGACCAGGAACGAAGTTGTCCCATTCTTTCTAGATAGATTTTGGCATGTACCCAATAAAAAGACCATTGAATAAATGAATCCGCGTAACCAATATAGAGCATATCTTTAATTGTATTTTACTAAACATTTTTAAAAGATTCTATTATTCTAAGGTTTTGACAAAAAATTGCTCTGGCCAAGGTAGCACCAACCATATATCTGCCATATAACTGTGCAGATAACAAAAAATTTGTTAGTTATAACAACTATGTAATTTATTTATATTTTTATAAAAAATATATCAACAATATTTTATTTTATAAATGTTAGGTTTTACCATTCAGTTTTATGCCCATAATTTTCTTATTTAGAAGAATCTTAATGTCTAGGACTTATAATAAATATATTAGATAACAAGTTATGTAGTTTAATTCGGTTAAAAATGTTTGTTTTTATGGTTTAAAATATCTTAATTGGTGGGCCGCTTTCTCAATTCTAGATGGGCGGCGTTATCCAGCCTAATGGGCATCTTCGCCCATGGAGGTCCTAAAAACATAGTGTTTCTACTAAATACGTTCACTTATCCAAAAATTAAGCATACCTTAATATAAACAATAGGTTGGAGAAATCAACAACATTCTTAATAGGGACCTATATGTTACTGAAACTTTACAATATTATTATTTGCTTAGGTAGGCGGGGCTTTCCGGATCTCCCCTTATGATAATAATAATACGCTTTATTGACATAAAATTATTTACATATCTTTGTAGGAAAAGCATAGCATTATATGGGCAATTTTTGCCAATGCATGGAAAGCAAATGATCTTGGAAAAGCCCTGCTTTCTATGTAATTTTTACCGGTTCAAAATTAACTTTTTTTTAAATCGAATCAACCATAAAAAAAAAGAAAATATCGATGTGTTTAACTGTTTTTCAAAAATAAAACAGCCATTGATTTTTAAATGAATTGTGCTTAAAAATTAAATGAAAATGCATAAAAAATGTATATTGCACATTGTTTTTTTTGGTTGCTATAGTAGGGTATAAGCTAAACAGTAAGAGATACAAAAAAATGTCATATATTCAATTTTAATGTTTAGTTTATTGGCATAATTAGTTCTAAGCTAAAACGATGTCTTAATTTTAAAATAACACAATAAGACCCTTTTTTTGATAACAAAAATTCTAAACTAAAAGAAATCAGATATGAAAAAAAAATCGGCAAGGAATAATGAAAAAAGTGAAAAAAAATCTGAATATACTTTTAGCAACGCGCATTTTAAAGTTAGTAGAGAAATATTGTGACGTATATATTTTGAAATAACTACTTGACGTCACTTGAGGCAAATGTACCATATGGAACTATCTTCTTGGGACAATGAGACTGGTGGACCATCAAAACTAACTTTGCATTTTTTTAAAACCAACTTAACCTGTTTGACTAACCGTAAATTTAGTACGGGCATACCCCCACTAGGAGTAGCCCGTACGGGGGCGTAACTAAAACTTTAACTTTATACTTGACTTTACTAACTACTTCTTATCTAATAATCCCCTTTTAATTTCTTTCTCTCTTCTTTAAATATCAAATTTTCCAGTCTTTGTTTTGCATTTCTACGCTACCCAGTTTGTTTAATGTTTTTATTTTATTATTATAAAAGTAACCTAGAAAATTGTTTAATTTATACTATTAAGACCTTGACACCTCACGTATATTTTTATGTAGCAAATTTCCCAATGTTAAGTTAACTAATTAAAATGTATACTTATTTTAAAATTCTCAAAAATGTATATTTTTAAAATTCCCAAAATGTATACTTTCTTTTATACTAGGTGTTCACAATATTCCACAGTAAAATAAGGCCAGGCACTTATAACACCTGAATTATTTTGACATCTGAGATAGCGCAGATACATGGTGGGATAATGACTCCTTAATAAGGATACTGCCTGGTTTTATTAATGACGGTTTTAGGTCGTGCCTTATTTTGGCCTTAGTACAAAGTGACCACATTTTTAAACTTAGAAATCGGGACAAGTGAAATTACATGTACTTTTTTGGTTTTTCCCCCAAAATTTTCTTTCAAGAGCAAAAAAAAGGTCCTCACCTTTACAACCTACCAAAAACTAACCCTCTTTACATGCCGTACCACCGCATATCGGGACTTTTTCAAAAAATCGGGACATTTGCTAAAATCGTAGGGACGCGGGACATTCCTCCAAAAGCGGGACTGTCCCGCCAAACTAAGGACGTGTGGTCACTTTACCTTAGTAGTGTCTTATTTTAACTTTGTGTAACCGAACAGCTGTAAACAACATAGGTGATCGTAAAATTTTAAGAGGGTAAAACACTTAATTTTATGGTTTTTCAAATGTTTTTCTGTAACTGTATAAAACAAAAGCGAAAGAAAAACTACTAACCGCTAACCCGCGTTTTATGACTTTTGAACAAAAAACCTTGATTTATGATTAATAGTACAGTCGACATGATGTGCAGTAACTGTAAATTATGAGTATAGGCACTATTTAAATAATGCCAGTATAAATAATAGATACCTGATTTTAATAAGGCAATAATTCTCTACTGACGTCGAAGATTTGTTTGTAAAGCCATACATACCTCACCTACCATAAAAGATAAAGTTGTAGGCATAAATGGAAAAAGAAAGACAGATTAACAAACGATTTTTTAAAATTTGTTTTTTTTATTAATTTGTTCATTAACTTTTTAATTTCTTATGATCAACAGCCCACAAAATGTTTATTTCATTAGGCAAAATAGAGTTATCGCTTGGGCTTAAAAAAACAGCATTTTACTTTTTATATTTTTATTTACATAATTTGAAACAATATAAATATTTTTATAGTTAATTATGTAAATTTTGTAATTTTTAACACTAGTTTTTTGGAAGGACTCTGATTACACAGGTGACTTTAAATATTGTAATGTCGACTGTGATTTCCTTTCAAAAGTTCTATTTGACCTACATAATTAAGGTAAATAACAACTACCGGGCAAAACTCTTTAAAAAATAACCATTTAAAAAGAATTAAATACTGAGATGATTAATTTAATAATCTTAATATTTTTATTTTTATCTTAATCTTTTTGTAAATGACATGAAATGAAGGGATTGACAGTGAGTTTGCATCTTTTTATAAGGAGTGTTGGACAAATAGGCATGATAAGAACATCCAAAAATGACTGTTAGTTTATACAGCGTGTCTTAGAAAGTTCTTACCAAATGAGAAACTTTTTAAATATTATAAAAAAATGTGCCTCTTTAGAAAAGTCCTGCTTGATCAGAAAATACACTTTCACAAAAGGATTTGTATGTTGAAAGTACAGGGTGGCCTAAAAGACTTGTTACCATACCATTAAAATACTGGTTATTTTCTAATTACGGTACGAAACTTTAAAAGTTGTGTTTTGTTATTTTATAAAGAAAAGTTCTTATAAACATATTTCCGCAGTTGCTTCGTTTTTGAGATTCAGGGCGTTACATTTTTTTTAAAGTCGGTATTTTATAAATACCTTAAATACGAAGCCAGAAACGAACAAACTTTATTACACTAAGAAGTTGTATTTTTAGTTGGTTTATGGGAAAAAATGAAAAACTACGCACTAAGCCAGTTGCGTACATTTTCCTCTCAAAACTATTCTGTGTGGTGACTACTGAAATACCACTGGACCCAACAAAGTTAATCTAGTTAGAGCTTTACAAGCGCTTTATTACATCAACAAAAGTACCAAATTTTAACCAAATCGGTTTAAAGGTATTTAGGATATTTATAAAATACCGACTTTTTAAAAACTTAAAAGTCTTGTACCTCAGAAATGAAGTAATTTTGGACATATGGTTATAGGAACTTTTCTTCATAAAATGGCATAAGAAATCACTCTTTAAAGTTTTGTATCGTAGTTAGTTAATACCCTGTACATTAATTTGAACACTGGTCTTTTTAAGCCATTCTGTAGAGACTTTTTTCGTAATGTTATTAATTTAAAAAGTTTCCCATTTGGTAAGAACTTCCGAAGACACGCTGTATCTATTATATAAATAAAATTTATGGATAATAAAAAACCTGTTTATTTTAACAATGTAATAAACATTTTATTCTCAAAAATAAATTTAAAAAATATATAGCCCGCCATAAATCCTAAAACATCGATCAGAGGGATTGAAATCACGAATAGATAAAGTGCGTTCAATATCACAAATTCAAGATTGTTATTTGACATACCTTTAAAGAATAATGCTACATTTACAACCAATTCTAAAATTTCAAATTGATACTTAAACAATTGGTTAAACTTCACCTATCAAATTTGAATTTGACAAATGAAGTTTAACCAATTGTTTAAATGTCAATTTGAAATTTCAGAATTGGTTGTAATGCGGTTTTGATATGGTATATGGAAACGGTAAACAGAAAATAAAAAGTTGTTGTTTTATCTTCTAACTGAAAACGTCAAACGGAAAACGGAAACAGAAACGTCAATCTATAAATACAGCTTAAACCTACCAGGTATATCTCGTCATGGTTTCTTAATTTTAGTATTTTATTTTTCTGATTTTTTTTGCATTTCTTTTTGTTTTTGTCTTCATCTTTGGTTCCTGCTACAGCAGTTGCCCGTGGACTTGAAACTGCTAATCCTCCTTTTCCCACAATAGCTGTACCTCTAGGGCCTGACCCGGCCACACCACCAGGTCCAGCTATCGCAGTGGCTTGTGGTCCTGCTTGTGCCATGCTTGGTTCAGATTCTTTTGTCTCAGAAGGTTTTTCGGTTGACTTAGCTAAAAAATATACAAAAAAGTGAAGAATAATTCATAAATCGGTAAGGGTCGGTAACTTTTTTATTTTGAAATCCTCCAGTTTGTCCACGAGTAGACTTAACTATACATGCTATTTAATTAAGTAGTTTCAAAAATATATTTTACCGATTTTTAAAGTTGTTAGTTTATGCTATTTTTGTGATTTTATATCAATTTTTATATCATAAGGCTATTTATATTATAGCATAAAGCATTTCAGATGAAGCAAAGAATTTTATAAGGTAGAACTTGTTTCCAAAAAAATTAAATAAAAAAAATACGGGTATACCTAGTTAAGTTCGTCCATGAACACTGTATAATTATATGTATACAGTTTTTTTCTTAATTTACAATAAAGAATTATTCCCTAATGTTTGCCGGTAGAGTTACAGGATAAACTGTATACAAAAAAACTTTGTGAGAACATTTTTACTTAAGTTATTAATTCACAGAAAATGTGGTATTACAACATTTAAAAGGAAAATGATAATAAACATTTGTAAATGATGCATAATACTTATTATTTTAATAAATATTTGTCGCAATTCTTTTCTAACTGCAATAGTCATACCTATACATTTTTTCTAAATTTTTGATTTAACTATACCGGGTGCTCACGACATTACTAGCAAGTCTGTTATTTTCTTGAGAAGTATTACACTATTTTGAAATTTTGGTCGGATGTATGGTTGGCTAGGATACAGATCTCCTATGTTTCGGATTTTATGTGGCACATACGGTTTAACCGGAAGTGCTCTTAACTTTTCCATATTAAGTGGAACACCCTATATATTTTTGTAAAAATTAATTCCACAGGCAATTCCAAGAAAATGGAATACATGTTATACGTATATTGATTAGTTTTTGAGAAAATGGCGTTCAAAAATGTCATATTACCCTCCATTTTATCGATTTGTTTAAAACCAAAATGATGGTAGAAAAGGGCTAATGCGATTTTTTACACTTATTTCATGAACCTTATATCCCATTACCGAAAAAACAATACTCGGTGTTATCGGAAGTGCCACTTAAATTGACTTTCGGCAGTAAAGAACTTTAATAATTCACTAAATTAAGCCCTAAATTTAAACTTAACATTTTTTTTTTTTTTTGTTAATTATATCCTGTATCTAAACCTAGTAATCCTTAAGTGTTTAATAGTGAATCTATTAAAAATACATTTTTCTCGCTATTTTCAAGGTAGCTTAGCGTTTTACTATTAAGATCTTCAAAACTAATTGGTTTAAAAAAATGGATATAATTAATAAAAAAGCTTGAGAAATAAGTGTTAAGTTTAAATTTAGCACTTAAGATAGTGGTTTCGACTTAAATTATTGTTCTTTACTGCCAAAGGTAAATTTTGGTGGCACTACTGGTAAAATCGGAAATTGTATTGTTGTTTGTGATAGGATATAAGGTTTATTAAGTATGTGTAAAAAGTGCAATAGCCCTTTTCTATCATAATTTGTTTGGCGGTTAACATGACATTTTTGAACGCCATTTACTCAAGAACTAATTAAGATAGGTATAACATGTGATACATGTATTTCTTGGAATAACCTGTAGAATTGAAATTTAGAAAAATATTTAGGGTGTCATTTAAAAAAGCAGGTACTTCCGGTCATACAACCATATATTCGACCAAAATTTTAAATTCGTGTAACACTTCTCAAGAAAATGGCTTGCTAATAATTTCGTGGGCAACCGGTATACAGTGTGTCCAAGATAAAGATCCCAAGCATGGGAATCTCAGTACCTATTGGAGATACAGCTTAGGTTAAATTAGGAAAAGTTGTGTTTTTAAAGCTTATTTACATGCGGTTTAAAAAAGTGAAAAATTTTCATGGCCTGCTGAGATATTTGGCAAAAACCAAAATTTGACTATATCGATTTTACTTTTTTCTGACTTTATTTGAAAAAATATAAAAAAACTGATAACACTTTTTAATTGGCACTTTTTAGCTACTACATAATGGTATTTTTAGATTTTATACCCGACGTTTCGTTTACAAGAAACCATCATCAACTTTATTTTTTTATATGGCTCGAAAAAAAAGTACACCCTGTATTTGATCCCATTTTTATTACAAATTGAACGATTTATCACATGTCATATTTTAATTTTTAGTTAAAAGAAAAATTGCATTTTTTCTTTTTTTTTAAAGTTATTTTTAAGTAGGCCTTGCAAACAAATGCTTGGATGTTAATACCTGTTACCGTATCTGTAACATAATTTATTATCATTATAAAATAGTATTTGTCGTTATTACCCTGTTTGTCGAATTGTTGTTTTTAGAGCAATTGTTCTTATTGCTGCTGTTGTCTTTATTATTGTTTATATCTTGAATAGCTAAATATCTTATTGTATTATTACGGTCGAATATGCAGGATGGCCATTATAGCCATGAAGATAAGTTTGACATGCTAACATGCTACATTTTGTGCTTCAAAAATAAATGAAGGTATCATTTCTGCAGTTAATGAATTATGGTAAATACATGGACCTGGTATTTTAATTCATAAAATTCCATACCACATATTAAACTCAAAACGTTCTTGATGTTTCGATATTTTCTTAACACGCGGACTTTGTAGAGCCTAGTAATGCGTATTGCGACGGTTGAAGATACCATCATTAGTGACCATACTTAAGTCGGACAATTTTTTTGAAGAGATTTTTTTTTTAAACGTGCGTGTATACCACTCGCAAAAATATCGGCGCGTTCGAAATCTCCCGGCTTAAGTCCTTGGCAAATCTTTAATTTTTTATATCTTTTTAAATAAACTCAGAAAAAAATAGAATCAATATAGTCAAATTTTCTTTTTGCCAAATATCTCAGCAGGCCATGAAATTTTTAAAGTATTTAAACGGCATGTAAATAAGCTTTAAAAAGCACAACTTTTTCCTAATTTAACCTAAGCTGTATCTCCAATAGGTACTGAGATTCCCATGCTTAGGATCCTTATCTTGGACACACTGTATAAAGGTATAAGTAGTATAATTATTATGTAACTAATAAATTTTTCATTTAACTACATATGAATCGCTAACTGCAAAAAGGGTACATGTCCATTTTTTACAGAATTGACACGTATGTATTTTACTGGTCTTCGGAGCTAAATATATAACGTTTACAGCATTAACAGTCTTGACATTGTGTACCGAATAAATTTTCATTTACCGCAGAAAAGGAGCATGGGTGGGAGATACCTTCTTTGTGAGGTAAATTTCGCGAGCTCACTGTATGTCACTTTGGAATATACGCTTTAAAATAAAAAATATGATGTGCTATGTGTACCATACCAGGGAAAGCACGTAAATGAGCCAACGAAGTGTCTTCATTTTTGAAGCGTTATCTTAATCAAGGCGAGTTGCAGAAGTATAAAAAATTTCATATTTTTTGTAATAATTATTGTGGACAAAAACACCACTATATGATCCGGTTCTTGATAAATTTGATTGAGCAAAGACAATTTAAACAGATAGGCATAAAGGAAGGATATTCCTTTATGCCTTGTGACCACGATTTCGGTTTAATAAAAAGCAGCTCATTAAACATGAGAGATTTTACAATCTGCACGACCACACAGAAATTAACCAACCACAAAAATGTCATATTCATATAAAAGAAAAAAATGCCTAATATACGAGTAGTCAATACAATGAAATTTATACCTAGGCCTATTTCAAGATCGTTTAATAGGTAAGGTTGCCTCGTAAGCCTTGCAACATGGCGGACCATACGTCACATATGTATTTTGCTCATTATTTAATGAAGTTTTAAACAGTGTAGTTTGTGTTTTTGTCAATATTAAAGAAATACTTTTAAATACTGTTAATTCCAGTTGTTACCGTAACTTCTTTATTTCCTATTAATAAATTATTGATTATTCTAGCTGATTTTTAAATATTGTATATCGCGCTCTTTCGCCCTCATAGCATTATCCGTCTAGACATCCTTGTTTGCTATGTTGGCGCCAATAAGGAACCAGCAGTGCGGTACATATGTGACGTAATGAGGCAACCTTACCTATTAAACGATCTTGGGCCTATTTCACATTTTGGGAAGAAATTTTGACATGGCCAGCCACCAACAGAGAATGTGACATTGAATAAACCTTTTTATAGGTTGTACCAAGCTTCCTTGTTAAAATTTTTTATTTAATATAAAAATAATCTTTTTAAATTCCACTTTACTGCAAAAGATGACATGTCCATCAATTAAAAATGACAGCTACGCAAGCTAAAAAAACTATAGTAGAAATATTACCCCAGTGGAAACTTTTTTCTTTTTTCAACTTTACCAAACCAGATGAAACAAAAAATTACCAGAAAAAAGTGCCGTCGTACCTTGACACATTTAAAATAATTTTAGTTGGTTACGTCTATTACGTCGAAATAATTTTTATGTGACAGATTTTCAAAATAAAGCTCATTTTCTATTCGGCTACTAGGTACAAAATATAATTTTAAAAATCCATGTCAATCCAAATCTTAAGACGCAATGTATAACAATAATGTGATTCAAAAAGTAACAATAACTAAAACTAAAATCAGAACCTCAAAAGCCTAATCATGATGTGATAAGAATTATAGACTTTATATAGAAAAGGAACATGGTACCCCACATCCAATTTTACATAGATTAAAGAAAAAATTTCCCGATGTTTCTTTTGGAGCTGCCTAAGGTATGTTTTAAGAGGATTTTATTTTTGGATGCATATAACGCAGTAAAGCAAGAAAATCATATTTAGAAAGATTGGGGTTTTAGATATAAACAGTGATAAAGGAGTTTAGCAAGATGGGTCTAATTTAATGTAAAGCAAGAATACGAGAAACAAGTCACGATTTGTAATTGTTTATGCGGAAAATTAAAAGGGTTTTGTAGAAATTTCACCTAATTTTTTAAAGCATTAAGCAAGTGATGACCATTAATTATAATTTTGCATCTGATGACTAAGAATATAAATTAAAAATTATGTTATATATTTTATTTGGCTGTAATAATAATAAATTATATAAAACACCTATTTATTTATTGTTTTCCCTTTTAGGGGGAAAAAATCATATTACAAATCCAAAGAGTCGAACGGATTTCAATAAAGTGTATACTTAGTTTTAACACAAAAACAAACACTCCCAAGCAGCAAGCTGACGTCATTATTACGTCATTTTTATGTCCTTTTTGGTCAAAGGATGTCATTAGACCAAAACTATGACGGCATTTTAACGTCATTTTAATGACGTGTTTTTGACGTCGTTGAAATGACATCTTTTCGACGTCAGTTTTAGTTCATACTAGCTCATAAAAATCAAATGACGTCATGTATAGAAAACCCGCCAGAAAAATTTTTGTGACATATGATTCGTGTCAAAGTCCAAGCGAATATTATATGACAGAAAAATAAGACTAATAATTTTTTTCAAAATTGAAATAGGAAATAACTCCACCGATAGATGGCGTAATGGACAATAAACTACTACGTTTATTCAACTTTCAACGCTTTTTATTGCCTACACCGTACCGATGAGACCAAAATATTTCGAGACCGGTCTGGGGTTGGTGATCTCAATTAGCTTTAAAAGAAACATCTTCGGCTAGTGTGAAATTCTGCATCTCCAGGTTGGACAGTGTCCCGAGAGATGCAACCTTGCAGTGCAAGGAAATTGCCAGCAATAAGGAGTTTTTTCTATTTCAATTTTCAAATAAAATACCGTATCATTTTATCTTTAAATTAAAAGTATATGCGTCAATTTTTCGTCATCTTAAAGACGTCATTAACGGGATGTATTTTGTCTGTGACTTAGGGAGGTCAATTTAACGTCATTTTGTCGTCATCTTATGACGTCTTTGCTGACCAAATGTGACCAAAAATAACTAAAAAGAGACGTCAATAAGACGTCAGCTTGCTGTTTGGGCTGCATGTACAAAAATGTCATTTTACGAAATTCTAGTTATAAAAATGTTAATTTTGAAGCATTTTAGGTTATAAAATATCAATTTTCGAAATTCTAATGCACCTACGTTTGGTAACTAGAATTCTTGATTCTTATTTGTTTATTCCGCTTGGGTAAAATTTCTACTATATATTGATTTTTTTAATGTGTCGTTATATGTATAATGCCCTCAAAAATATAATGTAAAAAATTGAAAGCCATGAAAACATTTTTAAAATACGTTACACAGCTTTTTGTGTCTCCTGAATATTTTTAAAAAATGTGACATGTCCCCTTTCTGTAGTTAGCTATTCATATGAAGGTATACTATAATTATGTAATTAAACTTACTAGTTTCAATTTCCTCGATTTTTAAATTATCACCACGTCCATCAAAATTTCCACTACCATCGACAGCTTCTACAACAACGGCATCATTTTCAAAGTCATCCCGGTAAGGAAACAAACCTGATACTGCGTTTGGCGTGAATCTGAATTGACCAACTAGTTGAGGTTGAACAACTTCATCCTTAGAAGGAAATTCTTGATTGTTCGCTATTCCTTGGTCGTTTTGGTTTAGGTTAGGGGTGGCAACAGGATCTTGTTGATGTAATTGATAGGGTGCTGGATATAGGGGGAATGCAGGTTGGTTTACTTGTCTGAAATATTGCTGAATGGTCTTAACGGCACCATCATTTTTAATTTGGTCGGGTTGTTGAAACTGTGGTTCCAATTGTTGAGGCTGTGATCCGACTTGTTGAGGTTGGGATTCTGGCTGTTGAGAATGTATAAAAGAATTGCGTTGAAGTATTTGGGGAATCTGCAACTAAAAATTAAAATACCTATATACGACTGATTATGAAACTAAATTTATTTTCGAAGTAAGTTTTTCTCAAGAATTTCGAGATATACGAAAACATCAATGAAGAGGATAGGTGAATGAAATTTTTTTTCTACCTATTTAAAAGTACACCCAAAAATAAAAAATGTATTTGGGCAGTAGAAGATAATATAATATACTTTTTTGCTTTTTGTGGTTCAATAAGACTAAAATTTACAAGCCCTCTAGATTAATGTTTCACATCGTTTTTGCTTTATAAAGAACGTCTTTATTTTTCAGAAATTTTAATTCATTTTTATTATTTTCCATTACAATTATGGTAATAAAAAAAGTTTATAGAAGTTTAAAAAAATATTTTAGATAAATCTAAATAAAAAACGAAGATATGATAATAAATTTTAAAATGTAAAATCGTTTTTTATCAGGCAAACTAATGTAGAACATTAATCTAAAGGTGATTTTAAATTTTAGCCTTATTGAACCACAAAAAATTTACTTTTGTTTTTTAAAGTGATCTTAATGTACTTAAATACTTGGGAATAATAAAGTTTTGATTTTTTTTTATTTAAGGGCAATAAGGATAATTTACGGCAGGAAATTTAGTTCGATCTAATTTCTATACATCAGGGTAAGTTGAAAAAAGAAGTTGTTTTTCATTTGTTTAATAGGAGGTTCTGCTTTTAAAGTATAACATTACTTGTAATTCTAAACAAGTTTTCCAAGTTTAAAAATAAAGCTTGTGTCATATTCGCTAATTTGCACGTACCTCGTATCCACTATGATTTATTTAAGTTTTAATCAGAGTTTTGTGAGTTTCGGTGTATCCAGAGATTTTTATCAAGAATATTTTTTTGAGAAATCTAAAATACAAAAGTTTTCCATATGGTTCAACATTTCTGGCGGTCACTGTATAAAACTTTTTGTCACATATTCTTAAATAACAGAAATATTGGACTTTCTTGGAGCATTGGGCCACCCCAAAATATTTGTCTGCCAAGGGGTTAAAACCGTAAAAACTAGGGAAATATTTCTGTGGTAAGCTCGCAAAACCCGATGTCAATTTTAGTAAAATGTTCTGGAAATATTTTTGACTTTAATGCATCCTGATAATTTACAATTTTAGTGCAAAATTTAAACGTTGCAACTAATTGTATTCACATTATTTGCAAAATTTAAATATTGTACTGAAGTTGTGATTTTTCAGGACGCATCATGGTTAAAAAGATCTCTCCTGAAAATTTTACTAAAAGTGACATATTGGGTTTTGCCATCTTACCACAGATCTATCTTCTAATATGTATCCAAGTAACATATATAAAAAATCAGCTTTTAAAAAATAAGGAAAGTTTAGTTTCAATTCATTAACCTTTGGTAGCTGGTACCTGCCAAAACCACTATGAGTCGAACTTCATACTCTACGTATATTGGGAGCATGCGCTGACAAACTTTCAGCTTTTACAAACTAAGGAATGGTTACCGCTTACAGGCTCTTGGACTATTAAGTATTTATAATCAGTGTGTCATTTAATTCTGAATTATCCAGTATATAATAAGTTTAATAATTCATAGTGGTTAATACACCACATAAATAAAAATGTGGACTGTTACTTACAGCAGCTATGTCTTCTTGAACGTTTTCTAAATACTGAGGAGATTCTTGCCTAAAGTTTTGTAAAAACTTTGGTGGGTTTTGAGGAAATGGTTGTATATTAGTGTACCTAAGAGCTGGTAGGTCAGCTGCCACCTGAGGCTGCGCTTCAAAAGGATAACTGAATATATTGTTTCCATTTAGGATAAAGAAACGTTGTCCAGGCTGTAAACTTGCAGTGTCCGGGCTTTGTTGAGGAAGTTGTCCTTCGTTGTTATCATCTTTTTTCCAGGTTGGCTTGGTTCGTTAAATGTTTCAAGTTTTTCCGGTTTCATGCGAGGTTTTGTTACTGGTTTAGCTAAAATAAAAACCAATAAAAAATTGGTAATACAATCTTTGAATATCTGTTCAATGTTTTGTTTGTATATTTTAAGGTGTGATTCTACACAAAAAAAATATGAAAAAGGTTTATATGAATACAGGGTGTCCGGAATTACGCGTCAGGATTTCGGTGGGCGATTCTGCACGAAAAATTATTACAACAAACTTTTATACAATTTTCTCGAAAACTCAAAATTATCCAAGATACCGGATGTTATTTTTTTTTGTATTTTTCGATTATTTGTTTTTATTTGTACTGATTTTCACCAAATTTTGCATACCTATTACTAGTAATTCTTTGTATTCACCCTATTAATTTGACGACAGTAGTCAATGTCAAAGGGCCTAAACTGTCCTTCACTTTGGAAAAATGACTTTGAACTTTTTGTTTCAATCTTTTTATAAATTTGGATATAAAATTAATAAAGAAAATCAAAATATATTTTAAAAGGTTTCTCTCGTTGCAATAACCTAAAATGAACGGTTTCCGAGATAAATGACTTTAACCATTTACGTACGTTTAATTAGAAGTTCCGATTTTAAAAATTACTTACCATAATAAACCTTGAAAACAAACGCTTTGGTTTACATGCAAATAAGTTATTACATTGTATTATAAGTTTTGACAGATAATATTCTCTGCAATTATAAAATCATTGAAATTGAAAGTAAGGTAAATAAAATTAATTATTATTATTAATTTAAAGTTTTGGAAAAAATTGTATTGTTATTGAAGTATTTGTTGCATTAATTTTTCGTGCAGAATCGCCCACAAAATTTCTGACGCGTAATTTCTGGACACCCTGTATTGGTCCAAAAATCTACTATAAAAAGGTGCTAAACTTTTTTAAAAATTGTGTGTGTTTTCTTAATATCTTATATGTTTCTTAACCGGTTGTAATAAAAATTTTCTGTGTTATTTGTAACGTTAAGGGGTTAATTTGATCCTAACTAATTTCACTAATTAAATCTAGTGGCGACTTGAGTGGCACCTAAACAAGAATAAGTAATATTATTAAAAAATCATTAGAAGAATAAAAAGTCTGTTCAGTCATTTTTCTTGACGTAACACAGGCATTTGACAAAGTTTGGCATGAGTGGCGTCCATAAACTTAAAACATTTCTGCCTCAACAATATTTACAAATTTTGCAGTTTTACGTGTTAAAAAGCAATTTTATAATTAAACAGAAAAATACGTATTCAAACCTAAAAAAAAATAGAGCAGGTATCCCTCAAGAAAGTATATTATATACGGTCCTGTATATACCTACTATACACGTGTGACTCGGTGTGACATACCGATACTAGGGTTGCTAGATGTGCTGCAGAAAAAAGCCGGACATAAAAAAGAACATTAATTTATTTTTAAATTGGTAAAAAAGCTAATTATACAGTGTGTCCCAGGATAGGTGTTACAAGAGGAAAATGGACCAAACATTTTGGAATTTTAAAACGAAATTTTGGGAAAACTGCTTGCATGGTCCAAAACTAATAAATACAAAATTTTACTTCAATTGGTGTTATACAGGGCGAGTTATACCTATAAATATGAAAAATACCCAGAGACTAACTACTTTTATTTTTAAAAATAGAACATGATTGTATTGGTAAATATTGTAGAGAATTTAATTTTATTGTTAAAATTTGAAGTTAAAGCATAAAAGTTAAAACAAAATGTAATTGTAAATTTTTATCCATTACACATTACCACTTAAATAGGAAGCAAGAAGAAGCAAAATGAGCAAAATTCAATTGAAAATATATTAATTATTATATTTTATTTTAAATCTCGATGCCTTAAGAAAAATATTTTAAAAACTGTTAATGCATGATGTAAAAAATGACAATTTTTTTTACTTTAAATTTTGACATAAAATTTAATTCTATATATATGTAAGGTCAAACAAGTAAAATTAATGGCACTATTTGTATATTTATGTATAATACAGAGTGTTTTAAATCTGGAAATGTCTTTGTTCCTAGAAATTTAATAATACATTTTGCACAAATGTACAGGGTTCTCATTTATATTTTGCCACCCACTTTTAACTATAATAAAGTAAGAAGGATAGAAAAAAAGTTCTGTATAAAAGTTTCATACTTTTTCATCTATGATCTTTAAAGCATAAAAAAATAAACAAATGAACACACTAGTTTTGGAAGTTGAAATTGTTTCTACCGCTAAAGGAAAGGCAGAATTATTTGCTAAACAATTTGCTGCCAATTCAACCCTTGACCCTCCCGTAAATCATCCAATTCCAGCGGTTACCCCAGTTCCTCATAAAATGCCCGATATTATTTTTAAGGTAAAACACATTATAAGCGTATCCTTTCTTCCCTTAACACCAAGAAATCGTCTGGGCTGGATGGCATACCAGCAATCGTTTTAAAAAAATGTGCTCCAGAACTTGCACCAATCTTAACTCGGCTCTTTCGAATTTCTTACGACACAGGTATCTTTCCGGAAAGCTGGAAAGCTGCACGTGTTCAACCTATTCCCAAGAACGGATCTAAATCTCTTCCATCTAACTATAGACCAATTTCAATTCTCTCAGTTCTTTGTAAAGTAATGGAAAAACTAATTAATTCACAAATTCTTAAGTACTTAGAAAAACACAAAATTTTGCATGACAGGCAGTATGGATTTCGCCACAAAAGATCTACAGCAGATCTTCTTTCCTTCGTATCACACTGCTGGAATAAGTCTCTTGAGTTTCTAGGTGAGTCCCAGATCGTTGCTCTTGATATATCCAAAGCTTTTGACCAGGTCTGGCATGCCGCACTTCTTAATAAACTTCCCTCCTATGGTCTTTCAACTAAACTCTGTACTTGGCTCTCTAGTTATCTATCTGATCGTCGTATATCAGTTATTGTGGACGGCCATTCTTCAAGCTTTCACCAAGTAAATGCTGGAGTCCCTCAGGGCTCAGTTCTGGCACCAACATTGTTTCTTCTTCACATCAACGACCTTCTCTCGTCCACAACTCATTCCATTCATAGTTTCGCCGACGATAGTACCCTTCACTCCAGTTTTCAAGTTCCTAAACCCATTACTAAACCTGACTTGGAAAACAAACGCAGAGCGATGCAGATATCCCTTTCGCAGGATCTTAATTTAATATTGGATTGGGGCGCTAAAAATCTCGTCCATTTTAATGCATCCAAAACACAATCGTGTTCCTTGTCGCGAAAAGAGTGATCAAATACTCATCCTCTACTTATGAGCGGCCAAGTTTTACAAAGCAAAGACACCTTCAATCTTGTGGGCGTCACATTTGAAAGTAACCTTAACTGGCATAAACACATTGTATCTATAGCCACGGCAGCTTCAAAAAAGCTTGGATTTCTCTTTCGGGCCAAAAAGTATTTTTCCCCTTCTAATTTATACACTTTATATGTGTCCCAAATCCGACCTCCCTTGGAATATTGTTCTCATATCTGGGGCATGGCGTCCCCTACAACCCTAAGCATTCTTGATTCTATTCAAAGAAGAGCTATTCGTCTCATTAATGATCCTTCACTTACAGAAAGGCTTCCCTCTCTTGCACATCGTCGGGCTGTGGGGATTTATCGCTTTTTTATAGGTACTTCCATGGCTTCTGCTCTGAAGAATTGTCCAGTATAGTTCCTCCACTTACGGTTCCCAACAGAGAAACTCGTGGTTCCGAACGTATGCATCCCTATACGGTCCAACTGGACAGGCCCCGAACTTCCCACTTTGTTCGTTCTTTTATCCCTAGAGTTTCTAGGTTGTGGAACCAGCTGGCCGCGGAGGTCTTTCCTTTCCCCCAAATCTTCAAGTATTTAAGTCCCGTGTCAACAAACTCCCTCTTACCTCGCTTAAGACACCCACGGTACGTTAGTATTTAGGCTTTAAGCCTTCGTGGTTTGTCCAAAGATAAAAAAACATCAAAAACTTAAGAAAAAGAAAGATCAACCTTTTCTTAAATCGAACACCCTGTATATTATGATACCATTAAAAGGTCATTCTCTACAACATTTACTTTACAATTTTGTTCTATTTTTACAAATAAAGTTACTTTACTCTTGGTCATTTTTCATATTTTTAGTTTTTACTCGCACTGTATATTGCCAATCGGAGCAAAATTTTGTATTTGTCAGTTTTGGACCATGCAACCAGTTTTCCTGAAAGGACGTTTAAAAATTCCAAAATTTTTGGTCCATTTGTCCTCTTGAAACACCTATCCTGGGACACACTATATATTTCAAAAAAGTTCACTTTAGCCCAGTGGCGTTTTTAGGTTTACCTAAACGAAGGTTTCTGACAAAAAGTGGTACGCCACTGACTTTGAACCAAGCTATTTTATTTAAACTAAGTAAGGTAAAAACTTTTTAGTCTTTATTTTTTCTATCCTGATTACTTCTTGAGAATAATCAAATTTACTTAACTGCATACCCCTGGACTGAATACTGGAAGTAATTGTTTAAGATCTTTACTTTAAAAGGGTCTAAGTGCCAAAAACACAAAAATTAGATTTTTGCTTATAAAGGTTCTATATACAAAGCCTAACGATATTAAGAGGGTTCTACATGCTATCGATAAAACACCACTTCTGAAAGGTAGGGATATTCATACTGTATCTCATGTGTTATTATAGAAGATTATGCAATGTTTTTTACTCATAACTTTTAAATACCTAAATGGCACATAGACTTTTTGAATTTAAGGTCTTTAATTATATAAAAATTAACCACAAACACTTGGAAACTTTGATTCTAGTTCATGTGGTGATGCACTATAAACAAAATTTTTTTTTTCTGAAATTATGGCATTTTTTGGGACCTATTGGGACCTATTGGGTTGCAAAGCTTAGATCCTGAGTTACCAACTGGCGGACCGCGATCCGGATGAGACCGGTAAGACAAGTGAAGGCGAGCGGTGGCGAGTTTGAGGAGTGGGGGAGAGTACGAACCATCGCCGAACGCTTCCGGCCCGGGTTTTTTTTCTTTCAGGTCCGCGACGGTCATGTTATTTAAAAAAATAGGTTCTCAATAAAAGTAGTTGGTGACCCCTGACTTAGATGATAAGAAGAAAAAAATGGTATATAATGTATACCTTTTCATTGGTAGGGGAGCGGCTATAGATTTGTCAAAAAAATACTGTTTTTATTCCGGTTTGTGGAAATCGTTTGGATTGTATCTGATTATATATATTTCGTTATCCCTAAATTATTTTCTTCAAAATAAAAAAAATGGCCACGCTCGAGAATGACAAAATGACGTTTTTACAACTTTGTAGCCTTCCGCTTTCTTTACGTCACTCTTAAATTGTCAAATTAGTGGAATATACACTGGTTAGCATATAATTGACTTACCCTATTTTAATCTGACTCGATAAAAAATTTCTGATGGATATATTTTGTTTTTACTTAACCGGGTACAAGGTATTCCCTGGTATATTAATCTGCCCCGCTGTAGTAAATCCCAAAATCCCCTCTTGGGCTCCCCAATCCACCGGACCTCCCCTATAAATAAAGTTAAGTAATGGGCATCCTGTATACACTGTATATCTCATTTTCAGTTTTAGAGTATAAAACATATTCGTTGCCATATTCCCTCATTTATATTATAATATAAATCAATTTATAAAAGTACATAGAATATTAATGCTACAAGTATTACACATTTTTAAACTTATTTTATAAATATTTTATTTGCAAGATTTTCATTGTACGGGTACGATTTGTCACTAGAATGATAAAAAATACTAAATGTTGTTCCCAGTATCGTTAGTATTCTTTATTAGTATTTGATAAAGGTAAGCACATGCAATGCAAAATAAGGAAGAGGTGAATAAAAATGACATGTTATTGTACGCATCCGTAATTTGAAAGAGTACCGCTGCTATGTATTTGACAGTGACCCCTTTTTCTTATTGGAATTACAATTAGATAATTAAGTTTAATCAAGGTATAATAATGGTATGTAAATTGATAATTTAAAAAAATATTCACAATAGTTTGCGTTTTTCTTGTAAAACTCAGGGTCGGTATAATTTCCTATTACGCGAGAACTAATTATGAATAAAAAAACTTAAAACTGATCTTTCAGAAGTATATTCTACTTTAATTTTTTTCTTTTAATATGTATTTATTATTCCTGGTTTTAAAAAAGCATTGTAGACCTAGATCGTTTTAAATATTAATTTACCCCCGATACGTGCGGGTATGAAGTTGTATGTTCTGTTACTTTTAGTTAATATCAATTTATCATTTACTCTAAGGAATACACATGTTTAGTTTTTTTTAATGATTAAAAGAAAATAAAAAAGCCAAATGACACTTTAACATCGTATAGGTATTTTGATTATAATGTTTTTAAATACACTTCCCACAAAAATATCCCATAAATATACTCGATTATGCTTACGCCAAATATACAGTTTTGTCTCTCAAAGGTGCGGAAAAAGCTATCACAAATTCCTGAAGCTAACATATCACGATCTTACCTACTACATTAGTCCAAAGTGTAGGATTTCGGAGATACATGGTGTTAAACCTTTATTCTGGATTTAGTTTTTATAAATAACTTTGTCAATACAAGGTGTATTGTCACAATATTCGGCTCAAGGTGGTCTTGGAAGTGGTGAGAAATTAGAATTTGGTATCAATTTTATTGTAAACTCTAGTGAGCGCCACCTGCGGTATTTGCATATATTAAAAATAAAATACCTGTTTTTGGCCACTCTCTATGTAAGTTTTAAATACAAATTCTATACCTTATTTTACATAAAAAAGGTATACTCTAAAACTTGATTAATGCTAAATAGCGATTCACTTGAGCGTCATAGAGACCTATTGGGTTGCAAAGCTTAGGTGATAAAACGAAAAAAATGTTATATAATGTATACCTTTTCATCGGTGGGACAAGCGACTATAACTTTTTAATTAAGTCAATAATCTACTGTTATTGGGGCTTATAGAAATCGTTCGGATCATATGGGATTATATATTTTTCGTTATTCTTAAATTATTTTCGTCAAAAAAAAACTTTGTTGTCCTCCGCTTTCTTTACACCACTCTTAAATTGTCAGGTTAGTGGAAAATACACTCTTTAGCATATGATTAACTTACTCTATCTTAATCTGACGAATTCGAAAATTTCTGATGGATTTTTTTGCTTTTTCACGAACGGTCCTGTATACGGGGCTCATATTTGGTGGAGGTACTTAACCGGGTACAAGGTATCCGCCGGTATATTAGTCTGCCGCGCTGTAGTAAATCCCGAAATCCCCTCTTGGGCTCCCTTGACATAGGGCGAGGGGGAGGGGGTAATCTAAAAAATTCACTTTTTTCGCAAATTCCAAAAGTAAAATTTTCCTTATTAAAGTGTTCCTCTTAAGGCCCATAGCATCTGGTATACAGGGTGGCCATTTAAAAACGAAACAGAGCAAATTTTGGGCACTTTAGGAAAAACGCTCAACATGTCAATTTTTGATTTTAAGGGAAAACATTTATTTTGCCACTTTGACCCCGTAAACTGCAACCCTCTAGCAGGGGTGAGACTTTCAAAAATTTTTAATAGGAACCCATTTCTACATTTAGGTTAATACTTACCATCTGATTGAAGAGGTGGAATTTTAGCAGGATTTGTCGGTATTTCTTCGGCATCTTTTTCTATTGGCGGAATATGAGCTGGTTTGGGATATCCTGCAACCGGAAAACCTGGTCCTTGAGGACTTTGAGGATTATTTCTTAAAATTATATTAGGCCCTTGATCTTGAGGAATCAAAAAGTTTCCTGGGGGATTTCCAGGGTTGATTAGGATCGGTTGTCCTTGTCCTCCAGGGCCATATAGAACAATTTGAGGTTGAGTTCTAAATTATAAACTTGTTATTATTCTATAGAAAGGTATGATTTCTATCCAATCTATTACCCAAAACGTTCTTCTAATTAATAACTACTAACTATATGCAGAACTGAGCTACTAAGTAAAACAAACTTAAAGTGAAATACTTAACACTTTAGCACTTACAATTTCTGTGCTTTTAGTAATTTAAGTATTGTTCTTTAGTATGTATAACTGACAATTACTTAATGTAAAATGCTATCTATGTACCTTAAAAAAAAACTTTTCTTTTACTTAAAAATCCCAAAATTCTAAAAAGTAATACTTAAAACTTATTGTTAAAAACGACGAAGTTTAAGGAGTATCCAGGAGTGGGTAACTTTTATTTCACCTTTGATTATTTTTTAATTTATAAATTAAAATATGAAAAAATATACATATAAACATGGGTCCGTAAATTCCTGGTTCTTAAAAGTCAGGATTTTTACAAATCTTTGTGACACCCCATAAAGGCTTTTTGGCCTAAGTACCCAAGTACCGTGGGTGTCGGGTTATTAAATTGCTTAACATGTATTTCTCTCTGTTCCGTCCACGTTGAATGAATGAAGTATATGTATTGTAACCAGAACTAACCAAAACACTTTTAAAACTTTTTTAGGCGTTGCCTTTTGACGAGTCTACCACGAATAGTAGTAATAGGAGCGGCGCCCTTTACCTTTGTCGGACAAGCTAACCACAATGTTTTACATGCAACTTTTAAACATTGTGTCGAAAATCGTAAGGGTTACAGTCACGAAACCCATCTAGTTCGATACCCGAAACATGTGTTTAAGCCTAATGGTTTCATGTCTGTAACCCTTACCATTTTTGGCAAAATGTTGAAAAATTACATGTAAAACATTGTCTTAAACTTGCCCGACAAAAAAGTCACGCATTCGCCCAGTCCGACACCCGAAACATTTGACATTCACAGGCTAAGTTTACGCGCTGCTTTCATATATGGCGATATGAATATTCGTGGTAGACTCGTCAAAAGAAAGCCCCTAAAAAGATTTTTAAAGCGTTTTTATCATGAAGTTCATTTATTTTATCACCGGCCGGCGCAGGGATTATGAATATAAGTTAATAAAAATACCAAACAAATAAAACAGTTTAAAAGTATTTGGGTGCTTATGCTTTTTATTAAAAAAAATATAAAACTACTTTTTGACTTTTTTTGTACTTGTATCATGTCATAAAAAAAAATTATAAGGGCGGACGTGATTTTTTTCGATGCATTCTAAAAGTCTACTTTTGATGAATAAACACGGGATTTTTTTTCCATTTAAAACTACACGCGTCTCTACACGATCTAAGTTTTTTTTTTTTTGGGTATATTCCATGACTATTTGACTATACTTAGGTCTTAAGGCACGTGTTGTTTTAAACTGAAAAAACATCCAGTATTTTCTCATCAAAGGAAACCTTTTAGGGGGCGTCGCAATAAATATTTTTAAACGACCACCCCATTAATACTTTTAAAATGTTTAATTTTCAGTTTGTCTAAATTTTCGAAGTCTTCTATATTTTTACTAAGGATAAAATAACAAAGTTGCTATTTATTATATATATTGCAGAAAATTATTTTAAATACAAGCTAACATCAAATATTAAAAACAACTAGTTTATTGCCAGTCCCCAAAGGATACGTATAAGTCAACTTTCAACAGAAGCAAGTATAGTTTTTATTTCGTATTCAATGCTATTGTGCTCTTGTGCAGCCTAGAAATTATTAGAACACATCTAAACAAAAAAATGGATGCAGTGGCATTTAATCAAAGTGAAGGGTGCTTAGGTATCATTAAACTGGTTGGGATTTTACACAAAACAATTTTAATTTAATTTTCAGAGGTATAATTATAAATTGCTTATAAAACATAAAGCTATTTTTTTACAACAAAATAAAACAATTATTCTTAGTCACCGCTTCATATTATTTTAAAATAATCTCCTATACAGTGTGTCCCAGGGTGGGTGTTATAGGGCGAAAGTCAAAAAATAATTAAATGTGGATGTGCAAAATCTATATTTTATGTCGAATCGTTTATTTTTAACACCATATAAGTAAAAAATGTTTACAATTGAATTATTGCAATCAGTTAGCTCTTTAGAGGTGTTAACAAACTTATGTGCAAATATTATTTAAGTCATATGCGCCGTTAAGAAAATATCGTGACGGATTGGAAATTTTGATGTTCGTTCCAAAAACAATATAAGTTATCGCCAGGTTTTGTTGTGATAAGAAAAACAATTAAAAAGTGTTATAAAATATACGTGACTAATCAAAACGACACTATAGTATCAGAAACAAGTCCAAACTTTGTTAAATTTCTGTTTTCCACTTATCAAACTTAAGATTTTACAAAATGGTGGTCTACTTTCTATAAAAGAACGTGTTGACAGTTAGTGACAAATAATTTTTTTAATGTTTATAGTCCGTGAGCCAGCGACAGATTTTCGTGACCAATTTCCTCTCAGTCCATAACTCGCATAACTCGTAAAATGCTTTAAAAGGGTTGTACAGGAATTGTTGTAAGCGTCAGCTGCGGCTCCGATGGTGGGGTTATGCAGGGTGCTCCGAAAAAAAAGATTCATAGTAAACTTGTGTTTTTTTAATGGAACACCCTGTATATTAGTTCAGTTTTGGATTGTAGAAATAAAAATTACGTTAACTTTTATTAGCGATACCTATACCAAAAGGTTTTTAAGATATGTTGGAATTTTAAAAAAATTTTGACAAAAATAAAATTTTAATATATCTTACCTTTTTACGCTTGATTTTGTAAATTAACTGTAGCATTACCCATATTTATTTTTTTTTCTAAAAATTATACAGGGTGTCCAGACATTAATATAATAGTAAATATTAGTTACCGTACACCCTGTATAATTTCTGGTAAAAAATTTAAATGTAGGTGATTATACACTTAATTTTTAGCAATTTAACAAAATATTAAAAGTCAAGCGTAAGTAAGGTAGGATGTATTAAAATTTTGTTTTTGTCATGATTTTTCAAAAATCACAAATATATTAAAAACCTTTTAGTTTTGGTATAGCGATCGCTGAAAAAACTTACATTAATTTTATTTCCACAATCCAAAATGTAAATTTAAAAAAACACAAGTGAAGCACCCTGTATGATTTCACCATCGGAGACGCTCACAACGATTCATGTACAACCCTTTTTAAAGCATTTTACAAGTTATGGACTGAAAGGAAATAACTGACAAAATTTGCATCTGGCTTTAAGGCGCGATTGACTGATTTTTGAGAGTTAGTATAAAAAATCTAACAATTGTTGAAAAATTAATAATTTTAATGATGCACACCCTTATATATAAATATAATAAAAGTTTAATAAATCTACATTCAAAGTGTCTTTATTTTTTTACTAGTAAACTAAAATATATATATTTTTTAAATATCATATCATATCACCTTTTGTCCGACGCATTGTTTTTCTAAAAAAAAACATTTCCATATCTTCTTATGGTTATACAGTGTATCCAAGATAAGGATCCTAAGCATGGGAATCTCAGTACCTATTGGAGATACAGCTTGGGTTAAATCAAGAAAAAGTTGTGTTTTTTAAGCTTATTTACATGCCTTTTAAAAACTTGAAAAATTTTCATGGCCTGCTGAGATATTTGGCAAAAACGAATATATGACATGTGATATATCGTTGAATTTGTAATAAAAAATGGGATCAGATACAAGGGGTACTTTTTTCGAGCCATATAAAAAAATAAAGTTGATGATGGTTTCTTGAAAACGAAACGTCGGGTATAAAATCTAAAAATACCATCATGTAGTAGCTAAAAGTGCCAATGAAAAAGTGTTATTAGTTTTTTTATATCTCTTCAAATAAAGTCAGAAAAAAATAAAATCAATATAGTCAAATTTTCGTTTTTGCCAAATTTCTCAGCAGGCCATAAAATTTTTACAAGTTTCTAAACGGAATGTAAATAAGCTTTTAAAAACACAACTTTTTCCTAATTTAACATAAGCTGTATCTCCAATAGGTACTGAGACTCCCATGCTTAGGATCCTTATCTTGGACACACTGTATAACTGTAACGTGCTAATAGATGCAACATGCCGTTTTTGTGTTTTGAATGCCACTCAATTTTGACATTACATTTACAACTTTGATTGTTTAAACAACTAGCATAGATTGATATCTGAACATATAATTACTAGATGCAGCTTCGCCATGCGTCAGAGAGAAAAAATAAATCTAGTACCTTTCTCTCTCGCGATCCTGACTGGATGTTCTTATGGAACCACCGCGGAAGTTCACTTATTTGAATAAAAAAATTGCACAAGTGACGAATTAATTAGTGTACATACATAAAAAAATATAGGTGTCGTATATAAAATCTTCTCCTTTTTTGAAGTCGGTTAAAAATAACCAAAAACTAGGAGATATTCTACCCATAAATATGTATTTAATAATTGTATATGGTTACCTTGGCAAGGCTCCTCCAACTTGATACTGCGGATGTAAATAAGTTTGTCCATAGAGTTCTGGCGAAAACTGCTGTTCAGTATTTAACTGTTTTAAAATCGGATATCGATTATCGGTTTGTTGCTGAAGTTCAAGAGGCTGTGCACCCAAGTATGCAATTGGTGGTTTGGCTTCTTCATTTTGTTGGAATTGGTCCTTTTGTGGGTTAGAGTTATCTTGGGCAATTACAGCTATACTAAGAATGGTTGGAAAGATAAGGTGTTTTAACATGTTTGGCTGTAACAAAAAAATAGGCATTTTGAAATAATAAGGTTAAATTTTGGTAAATATAAAATGATATTGCTGGACGTACATACATGTATAATAGGGTGACCCATCTTAGGCAACCCTTGAAAATTCGTAGTGCCACCCCTTAAAAGTTTTTATTTGATGAAAAAACATTTCAACTAAAATTTTATGTTGATCAGATAACGGGAAGTGGTGCAAGCAACGTTAATATCAATAAAAATAAAAAATTGGTAATTACCTAATTTTGCAAATATAGGTTGTATTTAGAAAGGCCAATTATGTTAAAAATAAAAATTTATTAGCTTTAAAACACATTTAGATGTTAATATTAACTTTATAAATTAAAAGTGATTTATTTATAAACAAAAAATGTTGAAGAAACAATGTAAATAGGGTCATTTAAGAATATAATATCATGATTACTTAAGTATGGATAAAAGTTTACTTAAAAATATTCGAAGACCTGAAATATTGTCTATTTTGAAACATCCAGAAACCGTGTTTTGAAAAATTGCTTTTGTTTCTAGTCCTGTGCAAATATGTTATTATACTTATCAATTAGCTTGATACATCTCTTAGTATGTGGCAAATACTACTTTAAGATTGTTGACAATTTTACAACCTTTGTTATTATTTCAAGTTTGTGGATCGCTTTTCAAAAATTTCTGTAGGTAAATATAATAAAAAAAAACCGAAGTAACGGACATAAATGTCGTTAATTTCATTTTTTTTTGAACTTATTTTCCTACTTATTACTTGTTTGATGCCCTCTTTATCTGACGCTGGCTTATTTACAGCCCTTACCATTTTCTTCTTAACATTGATGAAATATTTCTATCTAAGAAACATTTTCAGAATTTAGATACCATAAATTGTTCTTCATTTTACTCCATGCAGCTTAAGATATGCTGTTTAATATTTCATTAATTCTTTCCAAAACTGAGGTCGTGAAATGGGACCTTTTTGCCAAAAGTACTGTAGCCCTGGCTTTGATATAAATAATTACGGGAAACAGGCATATGTCTGTAATAGCTGATTTTTTCTTTAGTGTTTGTTTAAATTGATTTTAAAAGAAAATTATTTTTATTCAGTAACTGGCTAGACATCCAATGTGCATGATGAAATGCACCAGGACGATAAAATATCACATTTGATGGTTTTTCTTCAAAAACCATTTGGAAAGTAATTAAAAAAAAATGTATTTAACTCGGGTGGTGATAAATTAATAGGAATTTGTATAATTTATTGTATTATTTCGAAGCTGCAACATTTAAATAATTGTTTAAATAATAAAACCTTAAACCTTCAATTCTAATTGTTGTTGCAGTATTGAAAGTTGCACCTTTTAAATACTCTATATTAGGGTCTGTGGTGTTATAACATAAACCAATATTTCTATTTTTAAATTTCAATCAATTACATTTTATAAACTGCCAAGGAATTGTCGAATTATTCCTACCAGAAAACAGTAAAGGAGGCACCACAAGCATTTGCTCCACTTTATCCAGTAGTAATTAGTACGAGTACAGCAAGTGTGTCATGTGGATTTTTTAATAGATGTTATTTATTTGGGTACACGCCAAGTCAGATTAAAAAACCAAAAAGTCCCAAAAGTTTTAAAATAGGTAACTAAAAAACTAAAAGTCGACGTTTCGGTGGCAAGTCTGCCACCGTTGTCAAGATAAAATTAAATAAAAATAAAAATTTAAACAATTAACTTTTATTTAAGTTTTAAAAATTTTAAAATTTTAGCTTTATTTTTAGGATATTCTGAAAGTCATTTGACATAAATGTCAAATGTGTTTTCACTCCTATTGAGATCGACAATCTGTATGTATGTATGCTTAGATCTTTAAAAGTACTTAACGGATTTTGATGCTGTTTTTTTATAAATACCATGATTCAAGAAAAGAATTATATGTATAATAACATGCTTAATATATTAAAGAACCACTGATAATTTCAAGATTTCTAATGTGAAGTCGTAAATAAAGACATTTTGGTGGTGAATTGTTTTACTACGAATTTAACGCGTGTGAAACCGCGGGCAAAAGCTAGTGGTAAATAATATAATTTAAACAAATAAAGCTACTAAAAATACAGTTTTTTAGTCTCCTATGTTTTTCCTATCTAGCTTTGTTATTAAAAAAATAAAGCCACTTTAATACTCATTCTTTGGTTTTTCTGGTTTTTATTTTATGTTGTATATAAATACTTTTAAAATTGATTAGAATGACTTCTTGACAACGAGGCTAAATACGATGAAAATACAAGAAACTAAAATTTTATATTTGTATTTGCTTAAACGGAAGAAAATAGAATAACTACGAAAAAGTCAGTGGGGTATATTTTTCTTTAATAATATTCGCTGTCAATCTGCTGTGCCCATTAAGACGCTACTGTACCCAATAATTTTATTCTAGTTAGGGCTTAATAGGCGCCTTAATACATTAAACAACTATACCAGATTTAAAGTAAATCGAATTAAGGATATTTAAAATATCTATTATATACAAGGTGTCCCTAAAAGGTCTGTGCAAATTGCTACCACAAATTCCTTGGACCAAAATACAAGATCGAAGGCAGTTTACCTAGGTAGTCAATAAATTGATCGTTCGCAAAATACAATTTTAGTTATTTCTAAATATTTTACCTATTATAAGACATTTGTTACAAAATTCAGTATTTAAAGTTTTTTTAGAGTGAGGAATGAAAATATGCTTTTTTTTGTCGTAAAATGTAGAGGAAGTCACCTGCAGTCCTTTGCTTAGGTTCAAAGTGTCATAACTTTTTTTTTTGTAGGTATATTTTAATTTTAGTAAATAATTTTTATTCTGCCATATTTTTTGCATCACTAAATGATAAATATCGCTACGTGAAACTGTTTTTAAATTATTTCAGATTAAACATTTTATTCCATACAAAAGTTTCCCACTGCATTCCTTTATGCTTTATCTAGGTTATCTGATAGTGTCCAGGTTTGTACGAAATGCTACCACAAATTCTTTTGGCCAAAATACAATGATCTAATGCAATTTACCTTAGTCGAAAGGGTGTTGGTTTGCAAGATACAGGGTGTCAAATTTTCCATGTATTGTTTTTACTTGGACACCCTATATCTCGCAAACGATAAACTTTTCAACTAAGGCAAGTTAGGTTAAATCGTGGTATTTTGGCGTAAGGAAATTGTAGTACCAATTTGTACAGACATTTTAGAGAAACCCGGGTGGCCTAAATAAAGCGTAAAGGAATGCAAAAAATTTTTTATGTAAAATTCAACGTTTAATCTAAAATATCTCAAAAACGGTCGCTATAAGCGATATTTATTAGGTATACCTTTTTTCTGCAAAAATTTTGATAGAAAAATTAAACCAAGTGATTTTAAGAATATAGAAAAACAATTCAGTTGTTGATCGTTGTTTTAATTAAATATTTTATTTTAAAATTATATTAACTTTAGAAATAAATATGCAGTTTTCACAGAAATATTTTTTTAGTTTTTTTTCATATCATATCTTCGCTATTTGGTTTTGACATTCCAATAGCACAAAAACAAAATAGCCGAATTTTTGATACAAGAAAATTTTGTTATTTTAAATGGAGCACCCTATATATTTTTCTATTATTCTTGAAATTTATTCTTACCCCTTAAAAAAAGAAGCACAAGATATGCGTATTTTAAAAAGTAATTATTTAATGGAAATAGAATGACTGCACGGCAATTAAAAGAATTATTTGACAATGGAAATTTGCTACATATAAGTTTATTTAAAAAAGCAAGGGTACGTTATAGATTCCTTTTTTAAAAGAAATGGTTAATATTGTAAATAATCTGTAGCTTTGTTGACGTATCTTATTTTCTGTAACTATGTGTAGTGAATTTTCATTGTCAAATAATACTGTCAATTCCAGGCAGTCAATTTTTAGAAACTAATAAATATAATATTGTTTAATATAACCATACCTCATTTTACATTTTTTAAAGAGGAAAGATTGCATTTTAAGAATATAAAAAATATATATACAGGATGTTTTATTTAAAATAACAAAGTTGCCCTATATGGAAATATCGGCCATTTTGTTTTTGTGTTAATGTAATGACACAAGCAAATGGCGAAGATCTGACAAAAAGACTTTATAAAATCCCAGACTTTTTGCCAAAACTGCATCTTAAAAATTTTATTTGTTCTAGAGTTGGTCGTGATGAAAATATGTATACTTAGACAACTGCCTCGTATGATGTTTGCCCAACTTTGCACACACACGAATACGACTTAAAGTACGCGCACATACGTCGGCATCGGACGGACAGTACGGATTGAACAAATAGTTTTAGTGAAATTAAATGACGCACATGCACATGCGAGTCATGAGTAACTTAAAAGTCAGCGCTTTTCACTGGGGGCGAAAACCTTTGGGTTAAAATCCTCAGGGTAAATACTTGTCAAATAACGTTATCTATGATCTGTATCGCACATATAAAACGGTATCGGCTGGTTTTTAGTCAAGTTGCTATATTTTAGCTGGAGTTCTTAAATTCGTTGCCTACCCTCCGCACATACTTGCGGTGCTTTATTTCATTTTACGGAGACTATTTTTTCCGATCCGTACCGTCCGTCCGATGCCGTCGTATTTGCGCGTACCATTAGACCCAAAAAATTATTAAACCAAACTGATCTGACATTTAAAAAATGAATTAGGTTTTAAGTCACTGATATAAATATAACCAACCATGGTTACATTTATGGTGATATTTTGCAGTGAGAACTTATATTTATTTTAAAACAGTAGCGGGTGTGCTTTTTAATATTTAAAAAATACGTTGTGTTTTTAAAGATAGATATAGATTAAAAAATGCTGTTGATGGGATGCCCATCAGACTCAAAAGCATATTTTAAACGTCCTTGATCTTACAATATTTTTTGCTACATAATATATCCTACTATTATTGTAAATATAGTGTAATGCTCTTTATGTTAAAACCAGTTAAATATCATGTTTACCTAAAATACGACATGGTAAAATATAACCATATGATTATTGCAGTTATAGGTATAGCAATTATTAGCAACGAGTTGTGGGGAATAGACCTATAGGTAATTGGTATATTGATCAATCTTACAGGTTATTTAATATGTCTACATACAATTTTGTATTGTGCAAAAAGTAAAATAAAACATAAAAAAATATTAAGTGGAAAAGTATTAACATCCTGAATGACATGGATGTTATGCACAAATTACCGAAAAGAATAAAGAAAGCACTTTTAACAATGGGAGGAACAGTTTTAGTAAAATTAATTATTATTTTAAATAATATTTGTTATATAAGATTAGAATTATAATTTTTGTAGTAAGACATTTTAAACATATAGGTTAAGACTATTTTATACGATATAAATAAAAAAAAACGAAATTCATAAAAAGAAAAAAGACTAAATTATTATATTTAAATTTGCTGTTTCGTATTTTAACGGCAATGTCTTATTTTAACAAAATTCAATAAACCTTATAAAAATAAATGATTATTTAAAAAAAAAACATATTTTATACTTGTAGTGTGTTCATACAAAAAACAATTAATAATCCGATTAAGATGTGGTCCTTGTTTTTTAGCCGGTAAGGGATCTATAATCCGTAACTACTTTTTATCATCATATTAAAGGTACAGGGTATTCCATTTCAGAGGAAAAACGACATATTTTCTGGCTTTTTCCGTATTTTTAAGAAATTTAAGATAGTTATCGTAGATCGATGTATTTTAGCTCGGAGATAAAAAACACAATTGTATGAAAAACAAAAGACCATAAATGTTGCGGGTTTTTAATACAACACTCTATTTACTATAATATTTTTGGATTCTATTGTCAATTCCAAGTGTTTTTCAAGAAGGGTACTACAAGTCTATCTTCAATGACTAAAGTATCAGGTGATCACCTGATACTTTAGTCATTGAAGTTTTAATTATCTATTAGTAGATTTTATTTAAGGTTTTTATAGTCTTCTTTTTGATTCTCTGGCATTTTCTTGACACTTATAATATAGCGTTACTACCTGTACTTTTTAAACTAAAAAATTCATCAGAAAAAACTAATATAAAACATACTAAAAGGTACATATTTTAATGATTTTATAGTATCAGGTAATCACCTGCATTACCTTTATTTTTTTATTGATATATCTAATTAAATAATATAAGCTGACAATTTATGGTTACCATCACTTTTGGGTTAACTTTTTGGCAACACCAATCACATTTCGGTATTTCGTTGTTTCTGTGGTAACAAATCTGTATGGCGGTAGTCTTTTGTTTTTCAAGCAATTGTTTTTTAATTACGATTTTTAAATTCTCCAAGCTAAAATACATCGATTGGCTATATTAAATTTCTTTAAAAGTACGAAAAAAGTAAAAAATAAGCCATTTTTTCTTTTAAGTTGAATGTCCTGTACTATACAAAAGTTTACAAAAAAGCAATATTCCTTGAATTTTATTTATTAGTACATATTTAAATACCTAGTTTAATTTATTTGATGCTTCATTTGTTTTCTGGAAGATTACGTTTAAACAAAATAATATTTGGCTTTTCTCCAGTATAAAATAAAAAAGTTTATTAAACATTTTAAGAAAATTAAAACTTTTTATGTACAATGAAATATTTATTATAAAGTTAATTACAATACAATGAAGGTTTCAAACTCTAAACAAAAGTTCATTACCTCTCGGTTGAAATTATTTTAACCCAATAAAATAAAATCTTAACAAGACGCCAGGAAAGGAACTGGGCTAATGGTTGCGTCTCAAAAATGTGGTAAATAGTTTACCAAAAAACTTACTAGATGGTATTTATTTGGATACACGCCAAAATAAAATTAAAAGTACTAAAAACCAAAAAAAATTAAACAAGTAAAAGATAATTAAAAATCGACGTTTCGGTGGCAAATTTTTAATTATCTTTTACTTGTTTAAATTTTTCTCGGTTTTTTAGTACTTTTAATTTTATTTGGCGTGTACCCAAATAAATACCACCTATTAAATGAATCCGCCAAACTACAGAACATATCCTCAAAAAACTTACTGATAAACTTGCTAAGATTTAAAATATTAATAAAAAAATTATAAAAATCTGTAAAAATAAAAATAAGTATTTAATTTTTTATTGGAGAGTTTGAAGCCTTTATTGTATTGTAAGTAACTTTATATTAAATATATTTTTTAAGTATTCTTAACTTTTATTATATTATGCAAGGAGAGAATAGTTCTTAATTGTACATAAAAGTTTTAATTTTCTCAAAAATGTTTAATAAACTTTTTTATTTTATTTTGGAGAAAAGCAAAATATTATTTTGTTTATACCTAATTTATTATTAATACAAAATATATATATCTACGTACCCTTAAACACTTTTTCTGTCAAAGTTTTTGTTAAGTCTACGCGGCACTACTACTTTACTTGTAACGACTCTAATCATAGAAGGACCATCGACCTCTCTTATACACGATCGCAGGTGGGGCCCACCCAATGCCAACGTTGGCCAATTTTTATTTTTTATTGGTTTTTATTTGAAGAGAATTCATCAATAATTTAAATAAATTCTTGTTTGTTATGTTTTTAGGGGTTCGTTTTTAAGGTGTGTCGAAGATTTTATGGTGCTTCTATTTACCACGATGCTAATTATGATAATTTAGTCATGCAGTGCTTTGCGAGTGCCTTTTAACTTTTAATTTCTGTGGTGCATTGTTTACAAAATTTAAAGTATCAGTAGCTACCTTAGTACGAGCGCCGAGTAAGAGTAACACTTCAGGTGTTAGAATTGAAGGGCTTATTGTAAAAACACAATAAGCCACATAGCCACAAAAATCTGATGTATTCGCTATTTTATTTAATTACTAATATGATAAGCTACAATAAAAAAGTTTTAAGTGTTGTCCCTAAAGCTTAGTATGTCATAAAAAGTTATTTAAGTTTATTTTTGAAAATGGGTGATTTAGCATACTTTTCTTTAAACCTAAAAATTAAATAATTTCATATTTTGTGTTTGTGGCTTACCCTGTTTTTACAATAAGCCCTTCAATTGTTTTTTACATTAAAAGATGTTAAAAATTATTGTCTTTATTGCTTGTTTTACATTTATTAAACTTCTTATCAAATAGGTTTGATCAAATATCTTATACAATTTGTTTGGAGAAAAAGGTGTAAATTAAAAAACAGTTTAATAAACTTTTTGAAACAAATATCAGTGTTGCCAATTGTCACATAACTATTTCTTATTACAACTTGTAACACTGTTTTTTTTAATATGGATTAAAAAATATATTTTAAAAACATACCTAGAGGTTAATAGTAATTATTTATTAGATAAGTAAGTTATATATGTATCTCTTTCGCCCTTTGGGCTGGAGAGTTAAACTTTTCTTGCGTGACTTATATGTAATACGTCACGCATCAAATACAAAATTTTATCCAATACTTTTGTATAAAGTAACCATCTATTTACTTTATGGAAATGTTTTTCAAGATAAAAATCTAAAATAATTTGAAACTTCATCCATTATTTGGTACTTGCCATTGTCAACACCAGCAACGAAGTTTTGTAATTTTTTGTTAAGCAATATGTGGTTGTTATATATTTTGTTTGTAACCTTCGGCTTGTTTAAGTCACTAGTGAGCTAATATCTATTTTTGAAACAAAGGGCGCAAAATAGGACTTTTTTATGCCCGCGGCTCAACGCTTGCTGTGGGCGTAAAGGTGCTTTACGCCAGAGGTGCAAACAATATTTTTGTATGACTGAAATTAATATAAATCATTCTCCGTAGTTAGGAGAAAATTTCCCAGCTTTTAATGTTTCAAATTGTAAACAGTGTACTTTTAACCTATGTTTAATTAAATAAATTGTTGTTTTACCAAAAAATTGGGGCATTATTTAATTTTATTATTGTTTTATAAATTTATAAATGCGAGTGTTTTTAATACTTTTTTGCCCTAGGGCGTGTGCGTTAGTTTTACGCCCTCATCTATGAATGCGGGCGTTTTTAATACTTTTTTTCCCTTAGAGCGTAAAGTGCAATTTTACGCCCTCAAATAGGGGGTAAAATTGTATTATACGCCCGGTCGTACAAAAAGTACCTTTTAGCTTACTAGTCACTTAAAGGATACTTTATACTCTTAAAATCTGATCAATATGAACATATTATATGTTAGTGTTAAATGGTTAAATTATTACAAATAATAAAAGTTTTGTAGGCCATTAAATTATAAACCTAATGCTTTTTATAGGGCAGCGCTGCTTTGTTTACTTTTTAAGAAAAAAAAACACGCGAAATTTGCATTAAAAACATATTTTTGGTATCCGAAGAAAAAATTGTTCAGTGAAGACATTAATAAGTTGGCCTAAGAAGAAAATTTTATATTTATTAAAAATAAAAATAATATAAAGTCTCGAGTGGCCCCAGAAAAATATTTTTAAGAAAAGTACTTAACTAGGCCCTTCTTACTTTTGTTCAATTTTTGTACTTTTTTAAAACAAACCAACAAATACCAATTTAAAAAGTACCACCTAAATTGTTTTTAAAATTGTCCTGTGTTCCTTGGGGTGGGCCAGGTGGTCCAGCGATACAAAAAATGTTGAGACTTTATTTTAATTGGCTAAATTTAAATAAAATACAAAAATGCACTAAAGCCAGTAGCTTACATTTTTTATTGTTTGAATGTTTTCGTTCAGATGCCGCTCGATACGCAACTATACTTACTAAATATAATTAAAATATAAGGACAGTATTTTAAAAATATAACTTTGTGATGATAAGGTTTTTTGTTGTTATTTAAAGTATTTTATTAATTTAAAATGTAAAATTAAATACTTTTTTAAATTCATTAGAAAATTAATAGCTCTTTATTAAGAATACATTTAATCTTAATTTGTAAAATATTTTGAATGAATAAATTTGTATTAAAATATATTTTATTTATTTATTAATCCCAAATAACTTATAAAAGTCTATTACAAGGATTGTCTAATCTTAATACATAAACTTAAATATAAATATTATAAAAATAAAAATTATAAGAGCCATTAAAGTCAAAAATGAAACTTTGAAATGATTTTGAATTTTTTATAATTTTTTGTTTCGGCAAATCATTGTAAGTGGAAATACCATTATATAAAATTATTTTGTTTTTTAAAATATCTTTTTAATCGCTAATACGTTTTAAAAAAAAATTATTTGCCGTGTATTTTAATATGTGGTATTTTTTAACTTATTAATCAAGTTTTATTAAAATGTTAATATTTAATGTAACAAACAACCATTATTTTTTATATTTTAGTAAATTAAAGATAACCCTGAAAAACAAATGCCAGCTTTTAGCTAGAAGGGTTAAATTTAGCTTTGTAATTGTTTTTTATGGCCATCTTTTACTTACCTATATACAAAAAATTATGGTTGTTTTTTACATAAAATATTACGTATTAAGAAACTTAATCAAAATGTTTTTAGGATAAAATATTACCAAGATAATTTAAAATGGTTATAAAATAGGATTATTTTTACCACTATTTGCGTTATGAAATTATTAATTAAAATGGTTTCCCGACATCGCAGTCCATAAAAAACAAAAGTTATAACAAGATTATTAATATTATACATAATTACTTTTTTCATGGCCTACTATCTAACTAATATCAGTCATAAATGACAAAATATGCAATATCTCGAGAAACGTCCTGAGAGGAAATATAAAGTGTGACATTTTTTGGAAAGGTATTTTTTAACCATTTTAATAGTAAAAAATATACAAGGTGTTCCATTTAAAATTTCCAAAAATAAATAAATAATAAATCAAAAATGCACAACCCTAGAAAAAAAAACTAAAATTATATTTGTAATCTGCATAAAAGTTGCTGTAGAAATGTTTTTACAGAATTAAAAACTATTTAAAATTAAAAAGTTATAAGCGATTAAAGAAAACGCAAGAAATTAGGAAACACGCTGTAGCGAGTAAACGACGCAAGATAGCGAATTGCGGTTTTTCACCAGTAAGTTTGGCTTGAAATTTTAGCCTTGCAAATGGAGGAAAGATTTTTTGTAAAACGTACCGAAGCATGAGTTTCCTATCAAAAGCATCGAAATTGGCCCACCCTGTACAGTGCGTCCTATTTAACTTGTCCACATTTTAAATGTCTATAACTTTTTGTTTCTATACTTTTAAAAAATGATCCAAAAACCAACTTGTACAGTGAATTATCATGTTTTTTTTCTGTTATGAAGATTACACAAAACAATTTTAATTATAGAATATATTAACATAACTTACTTCTTTTTAATGGGACACATGTATATTATACTGCCATTAAAAAGGACTTTTAAAGAGCTTTACAAAAATACTACATTTGATATATCTATCTTTATTACTTTCTCAAATATTGAATTCAAAAAACAATAGATACTTCCTAATTTCCATTATATCTTTACAATAGAAAAAATTTAAAATTTCAAAAAAGTCGTGTAAAAAAATTAAATATTCAAGAAAGTCGTGTATGGCAACTTCTGCAATGTGAAAATGAGTCACAAGAAAACCGCCTTTATTTTAAATAATTTAGCAAAATGTCAAATAAAAAAGTGTAAAGAATTAAATGGGGATTCAACATCTGAAATAACACCAAAAATAAACATTTTTTTCTGGTATTATATTTTCATTTATGTGTTAGCGCCTTTTTGACGAAGTTTTTGCATTTTGCATTCAAATATATTTGACTAACTTTCACCTTAATTATATCGATTATTAAAATAAGATAAATTACATGGAAAAGGTGTAAAACATGAAAAAAAAATATCCTAATTCAATTTTAATTTATTTTTATTTGACATTTGCTGAATTATTAGATATAAAGGTAGACTCCTTTTGGTTTATTTTCACATTTGTGTAATTTTTGGTGCCCTGTACAAAACAAAAAAAAATCTTAACGTGAATCTTGTGTTTTTATAAGCAAAAGCAGTTGCCATACACGACTTTCTGAAACCTAAATTTTTGGTCCATTTGTCCTATTGTAAAGTGCATCTGTGGACAGACTGTATAATATTTTTTAGATATAAATGGCCATATTTCCGAAACTATTAAAGATAGATATATCAAATGTGGTATTTTTGTAAAGCTTTTAAAAGTCCCTTTTAATAGTGGTATAATATACATTCCCATTAAAAAAAAAAATACGTTATGTCCATATATTCTGTTAATAAAATTGTTTCGTGTAATTTTCATAACAGAAAAAAATTCTTGATAATTCACTGTACTCTAGATTTTTTTATTTTTTTAAGTTAAGAAATAAAAAAGTTATAGACATTTAAAATGTGGACAAGTTAGATTGGACGCACTGTACATATTTTAGGTTAAATAGACAATCTATATTTAAATATTTCTTGGGTTTGTATACATTTATAGTTCGTTCTTGAAACGGTTTTACGGTACATTTAATAATTTTTTTTGTAATTTTTTCAAAGGTTTTAAGACTATGTAAGTGATGCACTTCTCCATACTAAAATTATTTAATGCAATTTTATATAATTTAATGAAAAATAGATATAGATAAATAAAGTTTTAAATACGTTTCTTCCTAGATGTTATAAATAACAGCGCACATTTTATTAAAAAGGTTGAGGGATATTTAAGATAAAATAAAATGGCTTTAAAATTTTTGGGTACTATTTTTATGGTATTGTTTATATTGACTTTTAAATTTTGATATTTAAATATCAGAACTAAATAATAATAAAAAAAATGTCGCATTTGAAATATTACGAATAATAATTAAACATAAGCTCCTTTAGGAACAAACGAAAAAATGGAGAGGACTATGGAAAACAAAAAGTTTCTAAATGAACCAGGCGATGCAAATTCATTTTTTTAAATCGTTGCGTAAGTTTTCGTATATATAGTTGACAAGAATTAGCTATAGGTGTTGTTTTTATAAAAGTTATTTTCCTATAGAATTTTATTAGTATATTGTTTATCGTTTTTATAAATAAAAAAGTATT